>SJXQ01001034.1:0-96043 GCA_006408695.1 Aepyceros melampus
TGGCCTGGCCTGAGTGCACTTACCCGCTTAACTGCCAGTGTAGCGATGCCCAGCATGGCTGCTCCTCCCACCCCCAGCACCAGCCGGGCGTTGGAGAGCACAAAATCGATGGCCGTCCCAATGCCATTGTCATCTTTCTTGCTTTTGCGCTCACCAGAGCCTGCCATCGCGCACCTGAGGACGAAGGCAGAACACAGCTGTCACCACCTGCGACCCTGAGAACCAGACCTCCTCCTCCCTCCTGCTTCGGGCTGGTCCAGGGTACTCGAGTTCCAGCAAACCAAATCCCCCTGACTCGCGCTCCATGCTCGAGGGCCAGGAGGGAGGTAGTGTGTCCTCGATGTACCTGGATGCACGCGGAGGAAATGGTCATGTTAGTTATGGGAAAACTACCCCACCCATCTATTGAGATTACAGAGAGCACTAAGCTCACGGTCAACCCTTTCTTGTATTAGAGTGAAGACCCCATCATGAAACCCAAGCCTCCGGACCCTTTCCCAACACTATAGTGCAGATAGTGCTTTGATCCTTTGGCCACTGCTTGTGGAAAGTCAGAGCAGAGAAGGTCTAATTTAATTAGAGGCAGCCCATCTAGTCCCATCACATCACCTCACACACAGGGAGGTGGCTTGTCAGAGTTCTCAAAGAAAAGGAATGATGAGCCACGTGCATAACGCACAACTCCCAGCATGATGCTTCCCCCTCTATCATGTCTACCCTTGCCCAGATCAAACTGTTCCTATTCTGAGAACTTTCCGCGTGTAACGGTAACGACAACAACACGGACTGAATACCCTGGCACATGGAGACTTAACTACAGGTCCACGTGTGAGGAAGGACCAAAGAAGAAAAGAACTCTCTGCAGACAGTCCCACTTGACAAATGCTGCTTCTCAGGGAGAGTGCACAGGGGGCCACGAGAAGCTCAGGTGAGCCTGGCACTGGGGCAGAGACTGAATAAACAGGACGCTCGCTGGAGATTGAGCTGCTAACTGGAGAACAAGAAAATCCACCCGCTCACATCACCTGAAAAATGAACTGAAAGTGTGGCCACCTGAGTGGGGTTCACAAGCACGATGCAGATGAGGCTGACCTCCATGCAGTGTTCCTGCGGGGTGAGCTCACCTTTGTTCCCTGGCAACAACGGGGTCATCCTGACTGAAGTTCCCTTCATCCCCCAAAAAACCCATTTCCCATGGACTTAAAACCCTGGGCCCAACCCAGATGAGGGATGACAAAGTGGCTCGGATCTGAGCTCGGCACTTCACACTGCTTCTCTCCTCTTCCTCCCGTGTCCTGTATCCCAGGAACTACCTATAAACAGTTGTGTGCCATCTACCTGTTACCCAGAATGGGAGGACAGAGACAAGATCACTGGTGCACCTTCCAGTGTGAAGTAATTTTTCGATACCCTTACAACTGAGTGCTACTCATCTCATACCGCGTGCTTCGCGCCTCCCTTATCAACAAGAAAGGAATATTTCTGACTCTACTTATTTCCGGAGAAGGCAATGGCACCCCACTCCAGTACTCTTGCCTGGAAATTCCCATGGACGGAGGAGCCTGGTGGGCTGCAGACCATGGGGTCGTGAAGAGTTGGACACGACTGAGTGACTTCACTTTCACGCACTGGAGAAGGAAATGGTAACCCACTCCAGTGTTCTTGCCTGGAGAATCCCAGGTATGGGGAAGCCTGGTAGGCTGTCATCTTTGTGGTCGCACAGAGTTGGACACGACTGAAGTGACTTAGCAGCAGCAGCTACTTATTTCAGGAGTTGCAGTCAAGCATTACTTTTTCTCTAACTATAATTCACTTCCTTGGCACTTTTCTCTTCTCCACCTTCTGCAGTTAGTAGACGCTTCAGGTTCAGGGACAGAATGAGAGACTTGGCCAAATTAAATATACTTCCACTTCAAATGCTCAGAGCAAGCAAGGCTGAGAAGAGGGAAACTGTATTTGCAGGTGGGGCCAGGCAGGAACTCTAGCCATCATCATCCCTCCAGCAACCACTGAAACAGAGATGGGACATAAATGTCCCAGAGGCAACTAATACAATCAAGACAGATTTGACAGGTACAGTTCCTCATACATGATGACCACTGTTTTGTGTGTGTGCTCAGAGACCCCATGGACTGTAGCCTGCCAGGCTCCTCTGTCTATGGAATTCTCTCGGCAAGAATAATGGAGTGGGTTGCCATTTTCTATTCGAACCACTGTTTTATTTCTTTTAAAACAAAAGGCTCTTTAGGGATGTATTTACAATAGGGAGAACCATCTCCTAAATGATCCTTGCATGTGATACAGCAGAGCAAGAAGGGCCCAGCTCCCTTCTGCGCAGAAGCTGGAAGGAGCCTCTCTGGGCCATTTAGTCCTTGACCCTCTGATCGCTGGTAAGAATGAGGCAGTGAGCTGGCACAACAGAAGAGGCTGAATTTTAGAGTCAGAAATCTTGAGGACCTGCCACTGAGCCCTGACTAATTAGCTGGGTGACTGCAGATGAGTTACTCAGCCCCTCAGCTATGTAAAGGGGATAAGGACGCCTGCACAGCCTACATCACAGGGCTGTAGTGAGGCCAACACAGCTACTAAAATACTGCGCGTGAACATTTTATCAGCTGTTAAAGGGCTCTACAAACGCGGGCTATCATTAAGTCTTTTACGATTTCCATCCACAGGACAAAGGTCACGTTTCAGAAGGCACTCTGAATCCAGACTGTCCTGTGAGGTCCATTTCACCTTCTGAGATGGAGCCAGGAACGGTCTCTGAAACCGACACTGATGCCATCCTGGGCTTGAGACCAAAACTATTATGTAGAGCAGCCTTGGTAAAAGGCTTTTCTCCACCAGTGTAGTACATTCCCTGCCCCATCCAAGGACCAGGTGGTGCTGACGGCCTAGCAACCAGCAAGAGGAGAGCACACCCACAAGCTCCCCCAGGGAGATCAGAGTTTCTATTCTAAAACTGAACTCAACCTGTTCCAGTTGAAACTGCTTATCCACAGTATACCCTCCACTCAGGCCGTGCTCTACTAGTTGGGAGCCAGCCAGGGGTAGGAGCTCTGCCTACAAGGGGGAAGGAGCCTGAGTCCTTGCGCAATTAGGAAGGAGCCCTGTGGTTTAGTTTCAGTTTTACATGATGGGAAAGCTCTGGAGATCTGTTACATCATTAGATGAATATTCTTAACACCACTGAACTGTACACATACAACTAGTTAAAAGTATTTAAAAAGAGGAGGAACCACTGTCCCAGTGGGCAGGGCTGAGGATGCAGAATGTGAACTCTGCTAACATTTCAGACAAGTTGTTTAACCTGTCTCAAGACACAAGAATGGGAACAGACATACTCACCACCCCATGTACTGGCAGTGGCGGTGGTGAGTAACAGTGGCCCTGTGGCTTCCTAGGATGATGACACAGAACTCTGAACATTCCAACTTCTTTTACTTGAAAAGGTCATATGATTTGAACTAAACATGACCTGGCTTAAGTATGCATGATAAGAACTAACACACGTTGAGCATGTACCATGTGCTGGGCATTTTCCCCTTCTTTGCTCTCTTACTCTTCACGACAATCCCATGAGGTCAGTCATATTGTTAGCTCCCACTGTCAGATGAAGAAATTGAGGCAGAGGTCAGATAACTGGCCCAAAGTCACCATGCGATTAAGTTGTGCAGTCGCGAGTTGAACCTAGAGCTCACGGTGCTGGGGTGCAGGTTAAAGGGGTCCCAGCCTGCAGCCCCGCCTTGTACCCATCTGCTCTCCACGCACGACTAGACCATATGCCCCAGAGGCATTCTGGCTCATTCACTGCCCCCAGGGCCAGCAGTACTTGGCAGACGGGACTTGACGCATCTGTTCCACCAGTGAGCTACTAATTCTGTGGATTTTTTTGTTTTTGGTTTTTGGAGGAGGTAGTGGCAGCAACCTGTAACCCAGCTCACACTCAAAATAGACTCTGAACACAAAGTCTTCAGTACTCACTTCCACTTTCCCTACACAGGCAGGCCCTGGTGGGCATCACTTCCTACCTGCTCTTTACTCCCAAAGGCAGGTCTGCCAATCAACACAAAACCATTATACAAGGCGCTCCTGCCTTCCCTGTCTGTTGAAAACAGTACCCTCCACCCAGCTGGCATGCCTTCCACCTCAAAGTCATCATTCTCTCTCCTCCTGCTGAACCAGCCCCCACTTGGTAAAGTCCAGCCCCCACTTGGTAAAGTCCTCTGCTGCCCACATTGCACCTACATGCCTCAGTCCTTCCACTCATCTGCTCAGCTCCACCCCCTCTGGGGCCTCTCACCGATTTATTCTGCATGCTGCCACTGCCCTGACCCCTCATCCACACCACTCCCAGGCTGACAAAGCTGTGGTGCCCACCACTGCCCCCCCATCAGATTATCATGACTTCTTCAACAGGAGATTTGATGTCCTTCCAGACCTGGCTCAGTCTCAGCTCCAGTCACTGCCTTACAGGTACACAGTTCGAGCTACTCCAGACTCAAGTTTCCAGACTACAAAATGTGGTTTTCACCTCCTTACTTGCTCATTCTTGCCCATTTACCCAATGAGCTTCTACTTTTTGTTTGAGGCAGACCTCCAATGTCCTTTTTCTACAGCTACCTGTGATTCCTCGCCCCCCACCCCACTCTCCAGGTAGTTTTGGCCCCTTCCCCGTCTATAAGCTCTTGGCTCACCTCTAGTCCAGAGCTACCTCCTGCGGATCACCACATCGTTCATCCCCACCTCAGCTCCTACCATGATGCCAGGGCAGGCCCTCTGGGAAAGGTGCTGAATTAAGTACAGTCATCTGGTTACAGCAAAACTTATCAACAGGAGATTTGATGTCCTTCCAGACCTGGCTCAGTCTCAGCTCCAGTCACTGCCTTACAGGTACACAGTTCGAGCTACTCCAGACTCAAGTTTCCAGACTACAAAATGTGGTTTTCACCTCCTTACTTGCTCATTCTTGCCCATTTACCCAATGAGCTTCTACTTTTTGTTTGAGGCAGACCTCCAATGTCCTTTTTCTACAGCTACCTGTGATTCCTCGCCCCCCACCCCACTCTCCAGGTAGTTTTGGCCCCTTCCCCGTCTATAAGCTCTTGGCTCACCTCTAGTCCAGAGCTACCTCCTGCGGATCACCACATCGTTCATCCCCACCTCAGCTCCTACCATGATGCCAGGGCAGGCCCTCTGGGAAAGGTGCTGAATTAAGTACAGTCATCTGGTTACAGCAAAACTTGCTGGTCACACTGGCATGACAGGAGACAGCTCACATACACTGGCCAAGAATCACTGAAGCAGTCAGTGTGCATTTCCTCATTAACTCTTGCAATAAGCTGAAGAAGTGGGTACTATTTTAGTCGTGGTGCTCAGTCATGTCCTCTTGCGACCCCACTGTAGCCCGCCAAGCTCCTCTATCCATGGAATTTTCCAGGCAAGAGTACTGTAGTGGGATGCTATTTCATTTACAAATGAGGAAATGGAGGCCTAGACAGGTTGAGTGATTTGCCCTAAATCCCACAGTTGTTAGCAGCAGTGGCATGAAGGCAGTCCTCTGAGGTCTGGACACTATGCTTGCTTTAGAGACTTTTGAAAGAGTAGTTATATTTACAGCTTCCCAGTGGCTTAGTTGGTAAAGACTCTGCCTGCAGTGTGGGAGACCTGGGTTCAATCCTCAGCTTGGGAAAATCCTCAGAGAAAGAAATGGCAACCCACTCCAGTCTTCTTGCCTGGAGAATTCCATGAACAGAGGAGCCTGGTGGGCTACAGTCCATGGGGTCACAAAGAATAGGACTGGATTTAGTGACTAAACCACATAGTTATGTTTGGGGGAACATGATATAACCTTCAAGAGAACTGAATCCACTGAAGAATGAGCCAGATGGAACAAGAACGAAGTTTTAACCAGTAACTTTCCAGCATTTTCATACATTACATGTTCTATGAAGAAAAATGATCTCCTAGTGGGCTTTTAAGGGCCTTTTTAACTGGGAGCATTTTCTAAGGAAACATTCTGTTATTTATGTTGGTATTTAATTCAGTATGCCTAAAGAACTTAGGCCACTAAAAGGAAAGATTCTCCCTTTCCTGGTCCCCTGTATCAGAAAAAATGAAACCTAGAAGACCACAGGCCTACCTACCTGAGGCTTCTTAATGCATCTGTGAGGTGGAGGTGGGAGAGAGGCAGGCGTGTCTCTGGAAGGCACCTGTGTTCTCTTTCCCTTGGAATTAGGATGGGAGGGGAAAAGAGAGGACTCTAAATGATCCCTCCTAGCTTGCTGTGGAGGAAGACCAGGCCCTTTTCCAGCTGCTTCTCCCGGGCCTCGGGATCCTCCAGTTTCTGGTTTTTCCGGAACTCACGGCGGATGCAGGCAAGGTAGAAGTCTCGATCAGTGTAGCGAAGCTGTCGGCCTTGGCGAAGCAGAGCCCGGTAGAGACTCAGCACCGCCTCTCGGCTCCATGAGGCCATGGGGGACTGACAGGGGCTAGGCGTCAAGCTATACACAAGAGGGAAGAAAGAGAAGCCTAGAATCAGAATTAATGATAGAAGGGAACTACACTGTTGTTCTCGTTCAGTTGCTCAGTTGCATCCGACTCTTTGTGACCCTTTGGACTGTAGCCTGCCAGGCTCCTCAGTCCATGGGATTCTCTATGCAAGAATACTGCAGTGGGTTGCCATTTCCTTCTCCAAGGGGATCTTCCCCACCCAGGGATTGAACCCACATTTCCTGCATTGACAAGTGAATTCTTTACCGCTGAGTCACCAGGAAAGCCCAGAAGGACCTATGAAAGTGAAATGTGAAAGTGTTAGTTCTCAGTCGTGTCTGATTCTGCAAACCCATGGACTGTAGCCTGCCAGGCTCCTCTGTCCATGGGATTCTCCAGGCTAGAATACTAGAGTGGGTAACCATTCCCTTCTCCAGGGGATCTTCTTGACCCAGGAATTGAACCCAGGTCTCTCTTGTTGCAAGCAGACTCTTTACAGTCTGATCACCAGTAATTCTGTAGTTCTTAATCCAGGTCTCAGAGACCCCCTCAAGGTCACACTGTGACTTAGTGGCAGGGCCGGGACTAGATCCCAGCCTATAGACTCCTGTTCCTGGGAAACTACCAGTTATGCTGAAAGGTCAGGGACTGGAAGCTGGACTACCTGGGCTTGAATTTTGGCTCTGCCAGTTACCTGCCATATGATTTTGGGCAAAGTACATAACCTCTCTGAGCATCAGTTTCCTCACTTGTAAAACAGAAATAATGCTATCTACATTTATATACTGCTATGTACTTTTATGCTAATAGTACTTACCCCATAGGATTACTTTGAAACTTGCCTGAGATAACGCATGTAAAGTGAAAGAAAGTGAAAATATTAGTTGTTCAGTCCTGTCCATCTCTTTGTGACCCCATGGACTATAGCCCACCAGGCTCCTCTGGAGGCTAGCTTCTCTAGGCAACTGGAGTGGGTTGCCATTTCTTCCTCCAGTGGATCTTCCAGACCCAGGGGTTGAACCCCGGTCTCCTGCACTGCAGGCAGATTCTTTACCATGTGAGCCACCAGGGAAGAAGCACACATAATGTAACTTCACCACAAGGGGCCTCAGTCATACTTGAATCCTAGTACCAACACTTAGTAAGCTGATTACCCTGGGCAAATTTCTTAACCTCTCTGGGCTTACTTTAGTTCCTCATTTGTAAAATGAGGATTAAAACTGTATTTTCCATATGGTTAGTATGAGGATTAAACGTGGTTAGAATAGCACTCAGCATATGCCAAACCATCTATTGTGGCAGCTATGATTAATGCTACCTCCCCTTGTGTGTTTGTAAGTGCTCAGTAAGTATCAGATTTAGTTACACATAAACCACCGTCATCTATCTTCAGTAACAATAAACCCTTACAGAACCATGGAGTGTTACCATTTGTAAAGTGCTTTGTCATCCATTATCACATTTAAACTGAGGAACTTATGAAGCGGACAGGGTTCATAACAATGGTTAATGTTTATTGATTGTTTATATTACAGCAGCACTGGCCAAGCAGGTCCCACGTGACGTCTCATTCCATCAACAATTCTAGTGTCACCAGTATCTCCATTTTAAGTGGAGGAAACTGATGCTCCCAGAGAGAAGTAACTCACCAACAGGCAGGGCTGTAAAGGAGGGTGCACTTCCGACCCCGACTCTGCCTGCCTGTGGAATGAAAACTACCGTTTGCTGGGATCTTACCATACAACTTCTAGGTGCTGTACAAACTTTCCCAGTTCAGCGCCTAGCACATACCGAGGGCTCAAAAAATAAACAACAAAGGACGCTCACAATGTCCTTGTGTGGAAAAAATGATCACCCCTCTTTCTGAAATAAAGAAATGAGACTGAATGGGAGAGGTATCAGACTGGTAAAAAGGTCTGGACTTTGGGCCCAAAGTCAGCTAACCGACAGCCTCCGGCCTTGCGAGCCTGCTGCGCGAGCGTTGAGCAAGCCACCGTCCTCGCCCCTTTACCCTCAACAGCAGAAGAGCGCCCCTCGGCGCCAAGTCTTCCTGAGTGGGATAGATGAATCCAGAAATCAATAGAAAAGTGTTTTACCAAGTAGGAGGCGAATGGCATGCAAGAGCTGTTACAAGGTCGACCGGCGAATGGGCGGGTGGGCCCTGGAGGGTCCCCAAGTCCTCCCCCTACCTGGGGGGATCGCACCGAACGGGGGTGGAGAGACCCTGAGGCTGGGGCAGGCCGGCTCTGGGGCACCGGGAGAGCTCGAGAGGTTGGGGCGAGGCCCCGGAGCGGCCTCCAGAGGAAAACCCAGGGCAGGCTGGGGAGAGACCCTCGGTGGTCAGGCCGATAGTGTGGGCCCCGGCCAGGCTAGGGACTCAAACGGCGACCCTGAGAGAAGGCGTGGCGAACCCCCAAACCCCAGCCTTCACTCCTCCCGCGCTCACCTGAGGACCGCGCGCACTCCCTCTACTCGAGATTCGCCTCTCGCCCGGTACCTCTCCTAGGGTCACCCACCAACATGGCCCCTTTACTTCCGGGCCACGACCTGCGCCCGGAGCGGAGAGGAGGAACCGAAGGGAGCCGGGAGGCCGACGGTGGCTGGAGGACTTCCGGTCTCCCCTGCCGAGGCCTCTCAGGGTGGGGCCAGGAGCCGCATCGGGCCCCGCCCCCTCGCCGGGCCCCGCCCCACAGCCCTGAGTCCCGCCTATATACGTGACGTCACCTAAGGAGGGACCTGGCCAGGCCATTTGGACCCCGCCCAGAGGGCCCCAGAGGGCCGCGGACAAGTGGTCCGGTGAGAGAGACGGGGAAAGCGTTGTGTGGGCTGGATCAGCCGCTGTGCGGGCTGGTCCCCCAACCTGCTGTCAGCCCTATAACCTATCAGGCCCCAGCACTGTTTGTTGATCTCGGGCTGGAGCAGTGGAGGGTTCCTGGAGAGGTTTAGCACTAACGATGTTTCCTATCGTGGCTTTTAAAGCTCTTCCCGATTGCTCTCTTTTCATCTTTCCGTGCTGTTACTGCTCGACCGTTAAAGACCTACTGATCAAGGTCCTCCTCAAATATCCCCTCTAGAAGTCTCCAGCTCATTCCGCACCCCTCATCCAACACACCTGCGTGTCTCAACTTTAAGTCCCACAGAACTGTTTGCACATCCCAGTTAGGGCTTCACTCCTTCAAGGAAATGTGTTGTTTGGGTTTTTTTGGAGGGGGGGCTAATCCGGGTCTTAGTTGGGGCGCTCAGGATATTTGTTGCTGCATGCGAACTCTTAGTTGTGACTTGTAGGATTTAATTCCCTGACCAGGAATGGAACCTGGGCCCCCTGCATTGGGAGTGCAGAATCTTAGCCGCTGGACCACCAGGGAAGTCCACAAACATGCTTACTGGCTCCTGTTATTTGCTGAGCACTGCTTTTTAATTTCTCCATTACTTTTTGTCTCTCATTAGATTTGAGGGCAGGAGCCATGTCCTTATGGAATCTGTCAACCCTCTTCCCCCTTTTCCCAGCTCAGCATCTCAGAAGGGGAGGGGAAGAGGCAGGCTTTGGAATCAGGCCCAGCCTGCTCCAAATCAGCTCTACCTTAAAGAGAGCAGCCTGCCCTCTGGCAACTTTCCTAACCCCTCTCAGCCCCTCTCAGCCTTTGTGAGGATTAAAAGGCATCTAGCTGGAAGGGGCAGCGGCCGACAGGAGCTACCCCATGTCCAAGGTCAGGGGGACCGGCCGAGATGAGCTAACCCACGTCCAAGGTCAGGGGCGGCAGCCAAGAGGAGCAAGGTCACGTCCAAGGAGCGGCACCTGTGCGGGCACAGGAGGGCCTAGAGGAGCTACTCCATGTTCAAGGTCAGGAGGGGCGACCTTGTCCAAGGTAAGGAGCTGCAGCTGCGCTTTGCTGGAGATCTGTCTATGGGGTCGCACAGAGTCGGACACGGCTGACATGACTTAGCAGCAGCAGCAGCAAGTATGATAAAATCACAATTTTTAAATTCTATAAATGTATAGAAAAAGGACTCAGCATATATTCTATAGATTAGTACTGCCCATAGGAATATGGTACAAGCCATATACATGATTTTTAATTTTCTAATATCTACATTAAAATATAAAAAGCAACAGGTTAAATTAATTTTAATAATGTACATTATTTAACCCAATATATTCAAAGTATCATTTCAATACTATGTAATTAATGTAAAAGAATCTATTAATGTGGTTTTATTTCATACTAAGCCTTTGATATTTAATGTCTATTTTGTATTTACAGCACATCTCCTTTCAGACTAGTCACATATCAAGTGCTCAATAGTCAGATGTATCTAGTGACTACAACGTTGGGCAGGATACCTCAAGAACATAGGATATGGGTGATTTGTTTCTATCTTTACACTTCTCTATACATTCTACTTATAAAGTCAGAAAAAAGTCAGTATTTTTAAATAACTAAATATAGGCAATGAGACAGAAAGGGAAGTTATATATCAGTCAATGAGTTCTGTCACTCAGTCGTGCCCAACTCTTTGTGACCCCATGGACTGCAGCATGTTAGGCTTCCCTGCTGCTGCTGCTGCTGCTAAGTCGCTTCAGTTGTGTCCGACTCTGTGCCACCCCATAGACGGCAGCCCACCAGGCTCCCCCGTCCCTGGGATTCTCCAGGCAAGAATACTGGAATGGGTTGCCATTTTCTTCTCCAATGCATGTAAATGAAAAGTGAGAGTGAAGCCACTCAGTCATGTCCAACTCTTAGCGACCCCATGGACTGCAGCCCACCAGGCTCCATATAGGCAATGAGACAGAAAGGGAAGTTATATATCAGTCAATGAGTTCTGTCACTCAGTCGTGCCCAACTCTTTGTGACCCCATGGACTGCAGCATGTTAGGCTTCCCTGCTGCTGCTGCTGCTGCTGCTGCTGCTAAGTCGCTTCAGTTGTGTCCGACTCTGTGCCACCCCATAGACGGCAGCCCACCAGGCTCCCCCGTCCCTGGGATTCTCCAGGCAAGATACTGGAATGGGTTGCCATTTTCTTCTCCAATGCATGTAAATGAAAAGTGAGAGTGAAGCCACTCAGTCATGTCCAACTCTTAGCGACCCCATGGACTGCAGCCCACCAGGCTCCTCTGTCCATGGGATTTTCCAGGCAAGAGTACTGGAGTGGGGGTGCCATTGCCTTCTCCATCCATCACCAACTCCCAGAGCTTGGTCAAACTCAGTGATGCCATCCTACCATTTCATCCTCTGTCATCCCCTTCTCCTCCCGCCTTCAATCTTTCCCAGCATCTGTGTTTTTTCTAATGAGTTAGTTCTTCGCATCAGTTACCCAAAGTATTGGAGCTTCCATTTCAGCATTAGTCTTTCCAATGAATATTCAGGGTTGATTTCCTTTAGGATTGACTGGTTTGATCTCCTTGCAATCCAAGGGATTCTCAAGAGTCTTCTCCAATACCACAGTTCAAAAGCATCAAATCTTTAGCCCCCAGTTTTCTTTATGTTCCGGCTCTCACATCCATACATGATTACTGAAAAACCATAGCTTTGACTATACACACCTTTGGTGGCAAAGTGCTTTTGAATATGTTGTCAAGATTTGTCACAGCTTTTTTTTTTCCCCAAGGAGCAAGCATCTTTTAATTTCATGGCTGCAGTCACCATCTGCAGTGATTTTGAATATATAATAATAATAATGTTATAGTAACTATATATATGTATATAGTGTATATA
Organism: Aepyceros melampus; assembly: GCA_006408695.1. Lineage (NCBI taxonomy): Eukaryota > Metazoa > Chordata > Mammalia > Artiodactyla > Bovidae > Aepyceros > Aepyceros melampus. Next base: position 12,207 of record SJXQ01001034.1, read on the forward strand.
GTAACTATAGTTTTATATATATGTGTACACACACACACACACATCAGAGACCCAGATGCAGAGGATTCTGATTCTATTTGTAGCTTCACCACAGGTCATCATCTGAAAATGAAAATTATAATATCTATCTCATAAAAATACTGAGAGTAATGAGGTAAAATGTATGATATGACATAGGTAAAAAGCAGCAGAATGCCTGTATTTTTCACCTACCTAGAAGTTTTCCCACATAAAAATCAGTTCTACATCTGTATATAGAACATCTCCTGAATCAATAGTAAAGTTTAAATATGCTAAGAGCCCTTGAAGAGGGAATTTTGCTCTCTTTTGATCAGGTTTTGATCTACAGCGTCTAGCACAGTGCCTAGTGAATTTGTTATATAAATTAATAAATGAATGAACAATTAATGGCATTTGGATAGGCTGTAGCTTTTAAAAGCACTTCACCTGAATGACTTTTTAAAGTGTTCTTCCCCCTTTCAGTATTAATGATTTGAAATAATAAGAAATTTTTTTTAAGTTCTCATCTATTTAAGATTTTCCCAACCCCGTTTTTATTTCAGCTGGCTCTTGTCACCTTCTATCCACGTCTACTAAGGATTAACAGTTTGACATCCTTCCCTGAAACTTCCACAATTCTTTGTTTTCTTCTATTTTAGCATTTACTATGTTCTGCTTGAATTACTTCTGTGTATGGGCGTATCTTTAGTATACTGACTTCCTTGAAGGTAAGCAATGTGTCCATTCTCCAGTACCTAGAACAGAGTAAGTGCCCAATAACATCTATTCTGTGCATGAAGGAATGAATGAGTAGCACTATTAGACAGTTAGTGCCTCAGAATTTATATCTTTATTTCATTCATTCTGTATATCTATCTCACTATGCTTCTCATACTTGTTTTTAAATATTTATGGAGATGATAGTTCCAAATATTAATGTACTCCCTAACTGCTCCCAATATTTCCATGCCTTCAAGGTCACCAAATTCTCTCCCTTGGTTCTCTCTACTCAACTTTTGCATAGAAATGTCACCTACAATGGAAAAAATAGCAAAATACTATGAACACTGAAAACTTTAAATATAGAATTTCAGGTTGAGCTATTCTGTTCTTCAGTTCAGTTCAGTTCAGTCGCTCAGTCGTGTCCCACTCTTTGCGATCCCATGAATCACAGCACACCAGGCCTCCCTGTCCATCACCAACTCCTGGAGTTCACTCAAACTCATGTACATTGAGTCGGTGATGCCATCCAGCCATCTCATCCTCTGTCATCCATTTCTCCTCCTGCCCCCAATCCCTCCCAGCATCAGAGTCTTTTCCAATGAGTAACTCTTCGCATAAGGTGGCCAAAGTACTGGAGCTTCAGCTTTAGCATCATTTCCTCCAAAGAACACCCAGGGCTAATCTCCTTCAGAATGGACTGGTGGGATCTCCTTGCAGTCCAAGGGACTCTCAGGAATCTTCTTAAACACCACAGTTCAAAAGCATCAATTCTTCAGTGCTCAGCTTTCTTCACAGTCCAACTCTCACATCCATACATGATCACTGGAAAAACCATAGCCTTGACTAGACGGACCTTTGTTGGAAAAGTAATGTCTCTGCTTTTCAATATGCTATCTAGGTTGGTAGAGGAACTCAACTAGAGAAGAGAATATGATGGAGAGTCAATAATAAATGAAATGGAATAAAAAAACTTCAGTGTTTGGAGATGGGCAAGGCTGCTGCAATGAAGGGCATACATGTCTAATTTCTGTGGTGCTTTCTTTTAAATAGCTATGTTCCAGTAGAATGCTTGTAAGTTGTTTGTGTATATGATGAAAAACTTGCCTTTCATGAGGGATAATGGTAAGATTACAGGAAATTTACCTGCCAAAATGGGATTAAGTGAATCAGTTTAGGGCTGTCCAATCTATGACTATTACAGACATTCTGAATCCAAAATGAACAAATGTATGTATGTATTTGTTTTCTTTGTCACTTTTAAATAGTTTGAAAGTTGCCAACTATATCACACAGTGCAAAATAAGCTATACAAATTCTTGGATAACATATAGGCAAAATCAACTTCCATAAATATGTTATTATCATGCTTTTCTGATTTTAGAAATATGTACTGCTTACATTTGTGTCCAAATTCACAGCACTAAATGTATTTTAGACTTCACTTTCAGATTCTAATCCTTACTTAGTTTTGTTTTGTAGGGCTGATTGGTTGGTTGGTTGGTTGGTATTTTAGAACTCAGCTGCAAAGCGTTGAGTTAACATATTCTTCATCTCATAACACATTACACTTATGATCAATGCAAGTCAGTTTTCTTATTTATTTTTCCCCCTTCTTATCCATTTCTAGTTAATTTTCCCCTTTCCACAGATTTAGCTCTAATATGTTTTAAACATTTATAAATATTCATATATTCTTGTAGAATAGTGGTATTTATATATTACTTCTTTTATTTGTATGAATGCTATGCTATAGATATGATTCTCTGTCAGACTTTCTCAACACTGTCTTTTTAATATCTATCCACAGAAATAAATATCCACATACATGAACAAAATTAGAATTTCAACAAAGATATAGAAAATTAAAAAAAAAAGAATCAAAGAGTTGAAGAACTCAGTAAATGAACTGAAAATTTCACTAGAGAGGTACAGCATCAAGCTTGATCAAACAAAAGAAACAATAAAGGAATTCAAAAACAAGTTATCTGAAATTATCCAGCCAGAGGAGCAAAAAGAATTAAAAGGAATAAAGAAAATCTAAAGGACTTATGTAACACTATCAAGAGGATGAATATATACATTATGAAGGTCCCAGAAGGAAACAGAGAGAGAAAAAAGGCAGAAAGCTTATTTAAAGAAACAATGGTCAAACACTTCACAAATCTGGGGAAGTAATGGGCACAATAGATTCAAATACAAAGAATTCAAATAAAAATTCTTTATAATCACACTAAAATTCTTTATAATCACACAATTAGAAGTAACAGCAAAGAAAGAATTTTAAAAGAAGTAGCAGAAGAGCAACTAATCACCTATGGGGGAATCCAACATAACTATCAACATATTTTTTCAGCAGAAACTTTAGAGCACAGAGGGAATGGAATGATATAACGCAAAGTGCTAAAAGAAAAGACTGCCAACCAAAAATAATCTATTTCACAAAACTGTCCATCAAAATGAATAAGACAGACTTTCTCAGGTAAATGAAAGCAGAGGGAATTAATGATCACTAGGCCTGCCTTATAAGAAATGCTAAAGACAGTCCTTCAAATTGAAATAAAAAGATTTGAAACAACATGAAAGCATATGAAAGTATAAAGTCACTGGTAAAGGTAAATATATATAGATACACAATAATACTTCAATGAGGTGTGTAAATTACTTTTAATTCTGGTATAGATGTTAAAAAACAAAAGCATTAAAAATTATTATAACTACAAAAGTGTGTTAGTAAATAATATAAAATATATAACTTGTAACACCAATAATATAAGGCATATGAAAGTAAAAATGTAGGAGTTATGTATGTAATTCAATTTAAGCTGTAACAGCTTAAGTAGTTGTTAGATTGTAATAACCAAAACATTTTTTTATGTGAGCCTAATGGTAACCAAAAAGAAAACACCTACAGAAGATACACAAAAGAAAATTAGGATGAAATCAAAGTATATCACCACAAAAATCAATAAGTCACAGTGAAAATAAGAGATGAGAGGAGAAACAAAAAGCTATAATAGATGCAAAGCAATTAAGAAATTTACAATATTTCCTATCAGTAATTACTTTAAAGGTAAATGATTAATTTCCAATCAAAAGACATAGCATAGCTGAATGGATTTTTTCTAAAAAAAATTTAAAAATATGCTGCTCACAAAAGACTAAGGTAAACAGAAGGAAAAATATATTCCATGCAAGTATTTACCAAAGAGAACAGAGATGACCATACTCACATCAAATAAAATAGACTTTTAGGTCAAAAACTATTATAAGAGACAAAGGATATTATATGATAAAAAAATGTCAATTCACCAAGGAAATATAATAATTATATATAAACAATAAACATCAGATAGCCTAAATATATGAAGCAAACATTGACATAACGGAAAGGAGAAATAGAAAGCAACACAATAATAGTAGAAGATTTCAAATTCCATTTAAATAATGAACAGAACATCCAGACAGAAGATCAATAATAAAATAGACCTGAACAAAACTGTGGCCCAAATGAACCTAATAGACATTCCATCCAACAGCAGCAGAATACACACTTTTCCAGGACACATAGAACAATCTCCAGGACAGATCACATATTAGATCAGAAAACAAGACAACAAATTAAAGAAGACTGAAGTCCTATGAAATATCTTTCTGATTACCATGGAATGAACTAGGGATTAATAGAAAAAAAGGCAGAAATTAAACAACATAAGCTTGAACAACTAGTTAGTCAAAGAGACCAAGAGGAAAATTAGAAAATATCTTAAAAAAATGAAAACAAAAATACAACATATCCAAACTTATGGGACAGTACTAAGAGGCAAGTTTATAGCAATAAATTCCTAAAATGAAAAAAGAAACAAATTTCTAAATAAACAGTCTAACTTTACACCTCAAGGAAACAGAAGAAGTACAAAATTAGCCTAAAGTTAGCAGAAGGAAGGTAATAGCAGATTAGAACAGAAATAAAAGGAATAGAAAATAGTGGGAGGAAAGAAAAACACTGACAAAAATTAAAGTTGGATTTTATAAAAGAGATAAACAAAGCTCACAAAACCTTAGTTAGACTGACTAAGGGGAAAAAAAATTCAAATAAATTAATTCAGAAGGGAGGGAAGAGACATAACAACTGACAACACAGCAATAAAAGAAAGAAAGTGAAGTCACTCAGTCGTCTCTGACTCTTTGTGCCCCATGGACTATAGCCTACCAGGCTCCTCTATCCATGGGATTTTCTAGGCCAGAGTACAGAAATAAAAGGGACTATAAAAAACAATGAACAACTATATGCCAATGAACTGGGTAACCTAAAAGAAATGGATAAATTCCTAGAAATATACAACCTAACAGACTAAACTGTTAAGAAAATAATGTCTGAATAGACTTATAACTAGTATGGAGATTTAATTAGTAATCATAAAATTCCAAACAAAGCAAAGCCCAAGACCAGATGGCTTCATTGATACATTCTACCAACCATTCAAAGAAGAATTAATGCCAATCTTCAAACTAAAAATGAAAAGGAAGAAAACATCCAAATCCATTTTATGAGGCCAACAGTGGAGAAGAGTCGGACAAGAATGAGTACCTTCACTTTCACTTTACCCTGTAAGAAAGCCAAAGATAGTATAGTTCAGTTCAGTCACTCAATCTTGTCTGACTCTGTGACTACTTGGGCTTATACATAGTAATGATTCTTATCCATTAAGCTCAGGACTCAGCATATTCTGATACATCAGTTCAGTTCAGTCGCTCAGTTGTGTCCGACTCTTTACGACCCCATGAATCGCAGCACACCAGGCGGCCTCCCTATCCATCACCAACTCCCGGAGTTCACTCACACTCACTTCCATCGAGTCTGTGATGCCATCCAGCCATCTCATCCTCAGAAGGCAAGCACAGCATCCCAGCATACACAAATCAATCAAATTAATATACCATATTATCAGAACAAAAAATAAAAATCACATCATAATCTCAACAGATGTAGAAAAGCTTTTGAAAAAATTCAACATACAAAAAATATTTTCATAACAAAATTGCTCAACAAACTAGGAATAAAAAGAAAATGACTTCAACATAACAAAGATTATATATTAAATCTCCACAGATAATACCATAGTCAGTAGTGAAAAACTAAAAGCTTTTCCTCTAATATCAGGAATAAGGCAAAGATGAACACTCCAGACATTTATCTTCATACAGTATTGAACATACTAGACAAAGCAATTAGGCAAGAAGAGGAAATAAGTCCATCTAATCAGAAAGGAAGAAGTAAAGTTATTCCTGTTTGAGGATGTCATAATTTTATATGTAGAAACTCGAAACTCCACACCAAAAAAAAAAATTGTTAGAACTAACAAATTAATTCAGCAGTTCAGGATATTCTCTTTAATAAATGCTTTTGGGAAAACTGGATATCTACATGCAAAGCAAGGTAATGAAACTGTTCTCTTATATCATATATAACAAGCAGTTAAAAATGTTTTTAAACCTTAAATGTAATACCTGAAACTATAAAACTCCTAGATGAAAACATAGGGGAAAATCTTCATGACATTGGTGTTGATAATGATTTCTTGAATATGACACCAAAAGTACCATCAACAAAAGCAAAAATAGACAACAGCAACTGCATCAAACTCAAAAGCTTCTGCATAGCAAAAGAAACAATCAATAGAGTGAAGCAAACTTCAGAATGGAAGAAAATATTTGCAAGCCATATACTGACAAAGAGTTAATATACAAAATATATTAGGAACTCTTACAATTCAGTTGCGAAAAAACAACCCGAATACAATTGGGCAAAAGACTCGAATAATCATTTCTCCAAAGAAAACTTAGAAATGACCAGAAGGTATATGAAAAGATGCTTAAAATCAGTGCTAATCTGAAAAATGCACACTAAAAACACAATGAGATATAACCTCACAACTGTTAAGATGCCTGTCATTAAAACACATACACACAGAGAGACATAATAACAAGTGTTGGTGGGGATGAGGAGAAATTGGAATCTTCGTGCTCTGTTAGTGGATATGTAATATGGTGCAGTGGCTATGGAAAATAATATGGAGTTTCCTTGAAAAATTAAATAAAAATATAACTATCATATGATTTAACAATCCAGCTTCTGGGTATTTATCCTAAAGAATTGAAAAGAAGACCTTAAAGACATATGTGTCTAACCACTTTCACTGAAGCATTATTCACATTGTAGCACTTATTCAAAACCACCTAGATGGCAGACAATATGTGAATGGATAAAGAAAATGTGGTGTGTATATATATATATATGGAAATACATATGTATACAATGGCAATATGGAATTCAACCATAAAAGTTAGGATATCCTGTCATATGCTACAATATAGATCAACCTTGAGCACATTATGCCAATAAAATGTGAAAGAAGTTTAAAACTGCATAATTCTTATATGAAATATATAAAATAGTCAAATTACTTTTTGAAGCTTAAAGTATTGGGTTGGCCAAAAAGTTCCTTAGGATTTTTAAGCAAAAATAAGACGTATGCTTTATTTTCACCAAAGATCTTACTGAACAATTTTTTTCACTGTTTTGTTCCACTACCTTCTGCCACTTTTCAAGTAACTTCATAATTCTATCTTCCTAAAATGTTTTATCTCTTTGAGCAAAGAACTGTTCCACGTGCCTTTTATAGTCCTCCAGGGAATTGAAATTTTTTCATTAAGAGAATTTTGTAAGAACAGAAATAACTGAAAATCTGAAGGTACAATATCTGGTAAATACAGCAGATAAATCAGAACTTCCTAGACAAGCTGGAACAGTTTTTTCCTGGTCATCAGAGAAACATATGGTCTTGTGTTATCCCGATGAAGATTATGCATCTTCTGTTGGCTAATTCTGGACACTTTTCATTGAGTGCTGCTTTCAGTTGGTCTAATATTGAACAGTACTAGCTGGAATTAATCGTTTGGCTTTCCAGAAGGAGCTCATAATAGAGGACTCCCTCCCAACCCCACCAGATAAACAAACATCACCTTCTTTGGATGAAGACTGGCCTTTGGTGTGGTTGGTGGTGGTTCATTTCACTTGCTCCATGATCTCTTCTGTTCCACATTATATTACAGTATCTACTTTTCACCACTTGTCAAAATTTATTGTAAAAGTTGAATAGTTTTCATTAAGTTTCAGTAGAGAATCGCATGTGGAAATATGGTCAAGAAGGTTTTTTCGCTTAAATTATGTGGAACCCAAACATCAAAATCATTAACATAACCAAGCTGGTGCAAATGATTGATTTTTCAACACTTGATTTGCATATTTTGAGTATGTCAGCTATCTCCCACATGATATAACATTGATTGTTCTAAATTAGTGTATTGATTTGATCAATATCAACTTCAACAGTCTACCAGACCATGGAACAGCATCTGGAAAAACAAAATTTTCTAAACCACTTTTGAATTGGCTCCATCAGTCTCAGCATCTTCTCTATAAACAGCACAAATTTTCTTTTTTCATTTCAGTTTCATTTTTACCTCTCTTGAAATAATAAATTATAATATGCTTGAAATGTTACTTTTTTTTCTTCCAGCTTCAATAGTAAAATGGCTACCAAAAAATTCACCAATTTTGATGTTTTGCATGCTTTTGAACTGTGGTGTTGGAGAAGACTCTTGAGAGTCCCTTGGACTGCAAGGAGATCCAACCAGTTCATTCTAAAGGAGATCAGCCCTGGGTGTTCTTTGGAAAGAATGGTGCTAAAGCTGAAACTCAGTACTTTGGCCACCTCATGTGAAGAGTTGATTCATTGGAAAAGACTCTGCTGCTGGGAGGGATTGGGAGCGGGAGAAGGGGACGACAGAGGATGAGATGGCTGGATGGCATCACTGACTCGATGGACATGAGTTTGAGTGAACTCCGGGATATAGTGATGGACAGGGAGGCCTGGCGTGCTGTGATTCATGGGGTCGCAAAGAGTCGGACATGACTGAGCAACTGAACTGAACCGAACTGAACTGATGACAGCTGTCACAATACAATCTAACAAAACTGTTCTGAATGAAGTTAAAGACAACTAAGGGCTACTAGAGCCAACTTACATAAAAAACCAAAAGAACTTTTTAACTAACCCAATAGAAGGGTATGTGCCAGAGGCTAGCAGGAGGGGGAAAAGCGGAGTTGCTGTTCGAAGGTTAAAAAGTTTCATTCATACAAGATGAGAAATTTTTAGAGATCTGCTATATAACATGTTTATAGCTAACTAATAATGCTGTAGAAAAACATCTACTTCTGCTTCATTGACTATGCTAAAGCCTTTGACTGTGGGGATCACAACAAACTGGAAAATTCTTAAAAAGATGGGAATATCAGACCACCTTATCTGCCTCCTGAGAAATCTGTAAACAGGTTAAGAAACAACAGACCCAGACATGGAACAATGGACTGGTTCAAAATGGGAAAGGAGTACGTCAAGGCTTTATATTGTCACCCTGCTTATTTAACTTATATGCAGAGTGTATCATGCGAAATGCCAGGCTGGATGAAGCACAAGCTGGAATCAAGATTGCCGGGAGAAATAACAATAACCTCAGATATGCAGATGACACCACCCTTATGGCAGAAAGCGAAGAAGAACTAAACAGCCTCTTGATGAACGTGAAAGAGGAGAGTGAAAAAGTTGGCTTAAAACTCAACATTCAAAAAGATCATGGCATCCAGTCCCATCATTTTATGGCAAATAGATGAGGAAACAATGGAGACAGTGAAAGACTTTATTTTCTTGGTTTCCAAAATTACTGCAGATGAAATTAAAAGATGCTTGCTCCATGGGAGAAAAGCTATGACCAACTTAGACAGCATATTAAAAAGCAGAGACATTTCTTTGCCAACAAAGGTCCGTCTAGTCAAGGCTATGGTTTTTCAAGTAATCACGTTTGGATGTGACAGTTGGACTATAAAGAAAGCTGAGCAGAGAAGAACTGATGCTTTTGAACTATGGTGTTGAAGAAGACTCTTGAGAGTCCCTTGGACTGCAAGGAGATCCAACCTGTCCATCCTAAAGGAGATCAGTCCTGAGTGCTCACTGGAAGGACTGATACTGAAGCTGAAACTCCAATACTTTGGCCACCTGATCCAAAGAACTGACTCATTTGAAAAGACCCTGATGCTGGGCAAGATTGAAGGCAATAGGAGAAAGGGACAAAAGAGGATGAGATGGTTGGATGGCATCATCAACTCAGTGGACATAAGTCTGAGCAAGCTCCAGGAGTTGGTGTTGGACAGGGAAGCCTGAGGTGCTGTAGTCTATGCAGTTTTAAAGAATCAGATATGGCTGAGTGACTGAACTGAACTGAAATCTCATGTTATGTGCTTTTTACCAACAATTTTTTAAAATTATATGATCAACTTTCTCATATCTGGTATTGAATGATATCTGTCACTTTGAAACTTGAGGAAATTTTCTTAGAACTTCTTGTTGAGTGACTGAACTGAACTGATGTCAGAGAAAAATCAAGACATTTCTCAGAAATTCTTATTGATAAGGGTGACACAATCTGCACTCTTTATTGATTAATAAATGCCCTTTACTTCTTTCTTTATATTGCTGAATATTAAGAATCTTCATCATCTTCAGTTCAGTTTCAGTTTCAGTTCAGTCGCTCAGTTGTGTCCGACTCTTTGCGACCCCATGAATCACAGCATGCCAGGCTTCCCTGTCCATCACCAACTCCCGGAGTTCACTCAGACTTGCATCCATTGAGTCTGTGATGCCATCCAGCCATCTCATCCTCGGTCGTCTCCTTCTCCTCCTGCCCTCAATCCCTCCCAGCATCAGGGTATTTTCCAATTAGTCAACTCTTCACATGAGGTGGCCAAAGTACTGGAGCTTCAGTTTTAGCATCATTCCTTCCAAAGAAATCCCAGGGTTGATCTCCTTCAGAATGAACTGGTTGGATCTCTTTGCAGTCCAAGGGACTCTCAAAAGTCTTCTCCAACACCACACACAGTTCAACTTTGGCACTCAGCCTTCACAGTCCAACTCTCACATCCATACATGACCACAGGAAAAACCATAGCCTTGACTAGATGGACCTTAGTCAGCAAAGTAATGTCTCTGCTTTTGAATATACTATCTAGGCTGGTCATCACTCTCCTAAATCCCTTCCCTTCAACCTTGCTATCACCTTGATTTTTTTTTTAATTTTACAGACTGCCATGGTGGTGGTGGTTTAGTCGCTAAGTCATGCCCAACTCTTTGTGAAGCCCATGGACTGTAGCCTGCCAGGCTCCTCCATCCATGGGATTCTCCAGGCGATAATGCTGGAGTGGGTTCCCATTTCCCTTCTCCAGGGCATCTCCTGATTTGGGAGCTGAACCCACATCTCCTGCATTGCAAACAGATTCTTTACCAACTGAGCTAGAGGAAAGCTAACAGACTGCCATTTAAAAGTCCCTTTGATCTGGATTTGATATAAAAGGTTGCCAGGGAGCTCGTTGTTAGCAGCTGGGAGAAACATTCCCATTGATCATTCATTTGAAGGCCTTTCTAGTGTGTAACCTTTTGGTAGATCTTTCAAAGAATCAGATTCTCATGGTGACTTACCACTCTTGTTGTTTCAGATCCCTTAGTCCAAGTCTTTATCCTCTAGGATGCTCATAAAATGTTTTCTCTGTATCTTAGAAATCTGCCCTTGATTCAGTTCTTCCATCCCTTACACCTAAGAATATGGTACATGAAGCAGTGGTCAATCTCATATTTAGTGCCACAAATGGATGAATTTCCCACTCCACTGTAAGATAGCAACACTTAAATTTTTTAAAGGCCACATTGAAAAGCAGCCTTTCTTATGTGTGAGCTAATGATGGTGTAAATTAATTCAAATTAATTTGGCACATTCCCTAAAAACAAAAAGACCATTACCACTTTATTCTTCAATTCTATGAATTCTGATGATTTTTCTGCACATTTCAGCATTACCGCCAGCATGTGAGACAAAATCACCCATGGTAATTAGCTTATCAGATGCTGGGAATGATACAATGGGTTTGTCCAAATCCATTAGCCTCTTTCTCTCACACCAGTATTTGTTATGGTCATGTGGTAAAATTAAACCACAATAATATCTGTGCCCCTTCACTCTGCCATGCTTATAAAAGTTAACTACTTTTTTTCTTAGAAATCCAGATGAAATCTCATGAACAATTTACCACCACAGTGTGCTTAAACTGGATAAAATTCCTGTATGAAAATTCAGTGCTCAAAATAATCCTCCTCAAAATGAAACAAATTAGCACTTCCTCCTTTTTACTTCAGTCGTATATTTTCACTTTTATTTTGCATCTATGTATTAGAACACCCTTAATAGGCTTTATGTAATGCTCAAAATCTTTTCCAATACATTCTGAAGACTTGGTATTAAGAAAAACTTATACTTCATAAATATCCATTCACTTAGTCTTCTTTTCCTTAATTTCACATTCTTGGTATCTTTGTTGATATAGCATTTATATCTCAAACTACTGAAACTTATTATAATTTCTTAACTATATGTCTCATTTCCATCGTTTGTTCAATGACATATTCTGCTACTCAGAATTTTTTTAATAAATTCAATTTTTAAACCAGTAAGAAATATTAGTATTCTAATAACTTGTACATGGACATGTTATAGAACAATATTCTACAGGAATTCTTTCAAGGATGCATGAATAGGGTGCATGAAACCAGAATTAAAATTTCATAATATAATTATAGAAATTTATCATATTAAATTTAACTATATTATCCATATTATAATTACAGAAATTTATGGGCATTCTGTTAATATTATTAGGAATTCCTCTTGTGACTTGACACATTGGGTATCATTGCTCCAACAGGCTTTCTCAATTTTAGGGACAATTGTAAAGCTTGCACTAATAATAAAGTGTCAATGAACCAACACCTCTACCAAAATGTAATGAAAATTAAAGTTTTGTATCCTCAAAAATCAGATAGCATTGCATTTTCTAGATATAGAGACACAGAGTGTCCAAAGGCAGTGAAACTACTCCTCCCACCATGATTTCAGGCTTATTCTGTTCATTTCCATTAAAATAAAAACCAGGGTTACATTATGAATTTTCATTACAAGGAATGCATTAGTATAAAATGAAGATATAACATTAAAATGAACAAAGACAGACTGTGAAACAACTGAAGAAGATGGAAGTTCTCACAGGAGAAGCGAATGACACACATACTTGGACGTGAACAGTTTGATCTTCCAGATCTCTCAAGAAACATTGAATCTATCCAGGGAATGCTTAGGAAAATAGAAGACTTATGGTAGAAGTTAAATACCTTCATCCAGCAGAGCCAGAAAATTTAGGCTAGGCTTTCAAGATAAATAGATGGATCTTTCAGGGAGTAATTTAAGAAGTATAGTGACATCAATAGTCAGGAAGCAGGGAGAGGGGCAGTGGTGGGAACAGTAATACTATACTATCAAATTTATCTGAAAAATTTTCCAATTACCTAGTTTGGGATTTGCTATTCTTGGAAGACAAAGAATAGAAAACAGTAAGGCACAACCATTTTTTTTTCCCCCTAGAGTACCACCAAAATTCATAGACAAAGTTTCAGACCACAAAGGCCTAAGTAACAGGTCCTTTTCTTCCTTGGTCTTATTTTTTTCTTACTTGTCCTTGGTCTCAATCAGCCTCTGAAAACTAACTGATTCTGTAATTCTTACAGCAGTCCTCCAATAAATCTGTACAATGTCAAGATGCGTTCACCTAACTGGGTAGCTGAAATGTCTTAGAAAACAAAGAAAGTGAAGTTGCTCAGTCATGTCCAAATTTTTGCGACCCCACGGACTGTAGCCTGCCAGGCTCCTCCATCAGTGGGGTTTTCCAGGCAAGAATACTGAAGTGGGTTTCCATCTCCTTCCTTCTCCAGAGGATCTTCCTGACCCCAGTATCGAACCCCAGTCTCCCACACTGCAGGCAGATTCTTTACTGTCTGAGCCACCAGGGAAGCCCGAAATGTCTTATGACCAATCCAAATATACCAAATCCTCCCAACTAAGGGTAAACTAACATCAGACACTCAGTTCAGTTCGGTTCAGTTCAGTTGCTCAGTCGTGTCCGACTCTCTGCGACCCCATGAATCGCAGCACGCCAGGCCTCCCTGTCCATCACCAACTCCCAGAGTTCATTCACACCCACACCCATCGAGTCAGTGATGCCGTCCAGCCATCTTATCCTCTGTCATCCCCTTCTCCTCCTGCCCCCAATCTCTCCCAGCATCAGAGTCTTTTCAACTCTTCGCATGAGGTGGCCATAGTACTGGAGTTTCAGCTTTAGCATCATTCCTTCCAAAGAAATCCCAGGGCTGATCTCCTTCGGAAGGGGCTGGTTGGATCTCCCTCATCCAAGGTAAGGAGCAGTGGCTGCGCTTTGCTGGAGTAGCCGTGAAGAGATACCCCACGCCCAAGGTAAGAGAAACCCAAGTAAGATGGTAGGTGTTGCAAGAGGGCATCAGAGGGCAGACACACTGAAACCATACTCACAGAAAACTAGCAATCTAGTCGTATCAGACACTAAGTCAAGTCAAACATTGAGTGGAACTAATGAATGATGCTAATGAAAACCACATCAGCCATACCCGACTCCCAAATTGTTTATCCATACTATAAGCATTGCATTGTTGTCCTCTGTATTGTACAACATATAATGTTCCATACAGCACCCTGATACTACCCATTTAGTTACTATCCTTCCAGTGTCTGATGTCCTATATACCTCACAGCATTGTATGTTCAGCTTTCAACAATCTTAAATCCCTCCCATCTTGAAAGAGAGCTTTAGCCATTGAAAGAACTAATCAAAAGGCAAACATATCCATAAGTAACATCATCCCAAAAAATACCAAAATAATGGATAATATTTATGCTATTGTTAACTGGAGTTTGTCAACAGCATTTAAAGGATTTTGAGGGTGACAGAAAAAGCATCTAAAATTATTTTGATTCATAACCCTACCCATATTCTTTTATTTCTAAATGTGGAAAGTAGAAAGAATAAGGGCTATTAAGAGAGGGGAAATGTGGAGGATTCAGTAAGATTAAAATAAACTTAATAGGGAAATCTCTGGCAGTCCAATGGTTCAGACTCAGTGCTTTCACTGCTGTGGCCTGGGTTCAGTCTCTCTATTTGAGGAACTAAGATCCCACAGGCTGCATGGCCAATGAATAAATAAAAAATAGTTTATAAGTATGGTGACTTACCATACTTAGGAAGCAGTGATGCTTCCTAAGGCCCACTTGACTTCACATTCCAGGATGTCTGGCTTTAGGTGAGTGATCACCCCATCGTGATTATCCAGGTTGTGAAAATCTATTTTTGTACAGTTCTTCTGTGTATTCTTGCCACCTCTTCTTAATATCTTCTGCTTCTGTTAGGTCCATACCATTTCTGTCCTTTATCAAGCCCATCTTTGCATGAAATGTTCCCTTGGTATCTCTAATCATCTTGAAGAGCTCTCTAGTCTTTCCCATTCTATTGCTTTCCTCTATTTCTTTGTATTGATCACTGAGGAAGGCTTTCTTATCTCTCCTTGCTATTCTTTGGAACTCTGCATTCAAGTGGGTATACCTTTCCTTTTCTCCTTTGCTTTTCACTTCTCTTCTTTTCACAGCTATTTGTAAGGCCTCCTCAGACAGCCATTTTGCCTTTTTGCATTTATTTTTCTTGAGGATGGTTTGATCCCTGTCTCCTGTACAATGTCATGAACCTCCAATTATCAAGCCCATCTTTGCATGAAATGTTCCCTTGGTATCTCTAATCATCTTGAAGAGCTCTCTAGTCTTTCCCATTCTATTGCTTTCCTCTATTTCTTTGTATTGATCACTGAGGAAGGCTTTCTTATCTCTCCTTGCTATTCTTTGGAACTCTGCATTCAAGTGGGTATACCTTTCCTTTTCTCCTTTGCTTTTCACTTCTCTTCTTTTCACAGCTATTTGTAAGGCCTCCTCAGACAGCCATTTTGCCTTTTTGCATTTATTTTTCTTGAGGATGGTTTGATCCCTGTCTCCTGTACAATGTCATGAACCTCCATCCCTAGTTTATCAGGCACTCTGTCTATCAGATCTAATCCCTTAACTCTATTTCTCACTTCCACTGTATAATCATAAGGGATTTGATTTAGGTCATACCTGAATGGTCTAGTGATTTTCCCTACTTTCTTTAATTAAGTCTGAATTTGGCAATAAGGAGTTCATGATCTTAGCCACAGATGATGAAAAAGCTGTTTAACCCCTATAATCCTCATTTCCTTATCTGTAAATGAGGATTAATAATGGTAACCACCAGTTGAGAATGATTTATTTTTAAAAGTTAAATAGTTTTGTGCTTGAATTCTATTAGGAATTCAACATATGGTAGTAGAATGATGCAAATGATTAATTTATATTATTGTTACTACAACTAGATCTTTCTAACAATTTTACAAAATTCCAACATATTCTTAAGTAATCTTCATTTTGGTAGTTCACAGTTTTTCCAGGGAAAAAATTACCTTTTAACTTTAGTTTCTTACTTTTCCTGCATGAAATTATCAATCAAGTCGCTGGCATGGCAGGGCCATTAACATGAGGAGAATTAAAATTGTATTACACAGTCTAATGGGTTTCAGGAGTAAGCACTAATATTTCACCTTTTCTAAGAAATCTAAGAAACCCATGGTAGGTATTTTTAGATATCCCATGCTGACAAAAATTGACTGTAACTATATAGGATAATGCCACATGCACTTATTTCACTTGTGGTTAGATCATTTAAAGTCCAAGAGTTACCATAACTAAGGATGGCACATGGCTATTTTATATTATAAAATAAATAGGCAAATCATATGCCAAGCTGCCTTACCAGTTATCCACTGCAGACACAGTGTCTAAGACCCACAATACTTTTTAGAGCCCCATAAAGATGTTTTAATTTCTTTTAAAATCAGAAGAAAAAAAAAATTTTAATTGAAGAAAACGTTTTGCTATTTAATATTCATTCATTCATTTTTAGTCCAACACAGTCATAAAATATAATTTTTAATATTTTGTGGAGTAAGAAGCCCATAAAAGCAAAGGCTCTCAGTCATAACATAGCCCTGCTTGTAACAGAAGTAATGAAGATGAGACTTGGTGATGCAACATCATTGCACATCAGGAGTAACAAGTAGACTGGCTGCATGGGCCCTTATTACTAGCAAAGCAACATGAAGAATGTTGCATAACAGGCAGATGGCTGTCACACTAATCATTGAGGGTGTGTGGTAAGTCGCTTCAGTCATGTCCAATCCTTTGCAACCCTGTGGACTGCAGCCTACCAGGCTCCTCTGTCCATGGGATTTTCCAGACAAGAATACTGGAGTGGGTTGCCATGCCCTTCTCCAGGGGATCTCCCCAACCCAGGGATCAAATCCTTGCCTCTTATGTCTCCTGCATTGGGAGGTGGGTTTTACCACTAGGACCACCTGGGAAGCCCATCATTGAGTGAATGGGGAGCTAATAATACAAACCAGTGTTTTGACAGTTCTACATCTGCTTTAAGCCATCCATAAACTTTCAAATTCACGCACAGGCCACACATATCAGAAAAGCTGGCCCCTAGTATCTTGGCAGTGTTTTCAACCTTAGCATTGCCCCATTTTGCTCTAGGCATCTTGACCTCACCTGATACCTTAGACTTTGGATTGTATAATTAGACTTCCTCATTATGGCTTTGCCTCTATCTGCTGACTTCTGAAAGATGTTCACTGTTGTGTCCTTGGCTATGACTTTTGCTTCTCTGTTTCACTAAGGTTCTCCCTCTCACCATGCCATCCCAAATCATCCTGGGGCCATTTTACCCTACTCCACTCCGCTCCTCAGATTCCTTCACCAACCTTTTATGCCCTCCAAAGCCTTCAAGAAAATAAGAGAAATTTATACAGCATTGTCTGGCACCTAAGAGCCATTCAGATGTAATTTTTAGTCTCTAATTCAGCTAACCAGCCTTCAACCTTAATGTCTAGGTACTTAGTTTGCTCAGCTATAACATGAAGATAATGGGCAGCACCCCTAATGACTCACCCTGTCCCTTGAAAGTGGGAAGCAGGCAGCATATTTAATAAATGGTACTTTTTTCACTCCTGCTTCTTATATGCAGATATTTCATTACCTATTATTTGCATATATTGTTCTAGATACTAAAGATATACTGGTGATCAAAATAGAGTTCCCATCTTCAGAAAATGTATGCAATGAATGGAGATAGATGGGTACCCTGGTGGCTCAGTCAGTAAAGAATCTGCCTATAATTCAGAAGACCTGGGTTCAATCCCTGGATAGAGAAGATCCCCTGGAGAAGGAAATGGCTACCCACTCCAGTATTCTTGCCTGGGAAATCTCATGGACAGAGGAGCCTGGTAGGCTACAGTCCATGGGGTCACAAGGGTCAAACACAACTTAGCCACTAAACCACCACCATACAGATAACAAACAAATAAACCAGTAAAATAAGCAGCATGTCAGATAATCAGAAGATGATACTTGTTACAGAGAAAGATAAAAGAGTGAAAGAGACAGTGACTGGAGTGTGTATTATTCTATTTTGTAAGACATTTAAAGAAGGTGACATTTAAACAGATTCCTAAAGAGACTGAACTGAAATCCATATGCACACTGAAGGAAAGAACCTTCCAAAAAGGAGTGATAAAAAGGAAAGCACTAAAGAAGACACACATTTGTCATGTTTGAGGAACAGAAAAAGCTGGAGGAGAAACCCCCTTTTTGGCCCAAATGCTGGTAGTGAAAATTACTGTGTTTCAGCCACCATTGTTCCATCCGTGGGCAATGATACACAGTCGACCCTTGAACAACACAGGTTTGAACTGTGCAGATCCACTTATACATGGATACTTTTCAAAATTAAATATTACAGTAATACATGATCCATGTTGGTTAAATTCAAGGATATGGAATTATGGGTTCAGAAGACCAACTATAAAGTTATACTAGGATATTTCATTGTGGATGGTCAGCACACAAATTCCCACAGTTTTCAAAGGTTAACTGTAGTTCATTCCCCTCTTGGAATGGAAAACAGGAGACCAGCTGAATATGATGCATGATTGGGAAGCTCTGTGGTCAAGTCTGGCTGTGCATTTTCAACTTCAGCTCAATAAACATTTCTTGAATATATGCAGCACTATATTAACCTCTAAAAGAGGGTCACTGATACCAAAGAACTCATTTTGTCTGAAGAGCCGTGTACATTCAGAATTCCCAAACACCACTTTTCATGTAACTATAAAACCCCTTCAAAGAAAAATAAGGTTATTTTTGGACTTTCCATCATTTTGGTTTACCTATTCCACATCACTTATCCCTAATTAGTGCAGATAATTGAAAGTTAACTTTATTTTCAAAGCAGAGAAGAACTAATTGGCCCACCAGCTGGGAAATGGAGAGTTTGCAGATTGTAATCTTAATGGTCACTTTAAAACCAGAAAAGACCCAAAAATGTCATTTAATCCATCTTGCTGCCTGCAAGCAGGACACATCTCTACTTTGTGCAGACAGGGCTCATTGCTTCACATCTATCTCAGTCAACGTGCTTCGCCAAGTTTCATGTCAAACTCTATGTTCCCATCTCTTAATAGGGCTATTACTTTGCATGGTAATTTTACACATTTGAAATTTTTCATCTCTACTCATTAAAAAAAATACTCACATAAACATAGTAATTAACATACAATCATAGTCATAACATTAAAAGAACTCTTCCATATGATATATTTTCAGTTCAGTTCAGTCGCTCACTCGTGTCGGACTCTTTGCGACCCCATGAACTGCAGCACTCCAGGCCTCCCTGTCCATCACCAACTCCTGGAGTTCACCCAGACCCATGCCCATGGAGTCAGTGACTCCATCCAGCCATCTCATCCTTGGTCATCCCCTTCTCCTCCTGCCCCCAATCCCTCCCAGCATCAGAGTCTTTTCCAATGAGTCAACTCTTCGCATGAGGTGGCCAAAGTACTGGAGTTTCAGCTTTACCATCATTCCTTTCACTTTCACTTTGTAACTACTTATTTAGAAAAAATAGGGACTTTGATTTGGATGGAATTCAGATCTTCAATATATTAGGCATCTTTAGCAGTGGTCCAATAAATCAAACAGATCAATTTGCCTCTAGGAGCACAAGCAGATTCCAGCGCAACTCATCTCTTCTCCTATCTTATTGTATTTCTTATTTGACAAGCCTCTGATCCCATGACAAACCCAGCTATACAGATTGTCACTATTATTTCATCATCTCAGCTCCCTAAGTGAAATTTACAGTGTCTCATGAACTAGAAAAGCTTTAAAAAGATAATAATTTTATTTTTGTTTTTTATTTTTATATAATTGTTACTATCCATTTATAAAATTACAATATTTCCATTACAGTATTACAAAATATAGGCTGTATTCCTCATGTTGTACAATACAACCTTGGGTCTATCTTACACCCAATAGCTTGTACTTCCCACTCTTCCATCCCTATATTGCACACCCCCACTGGTAACCACAAGTTTGAACCATGAGTTTGTCCTCTGTATCTGTGATTCTACTTCTCTTTTGTTATACTCACTTGCTTCTTGTTTATGTTCCACATGTAAATTACACTATTTGTCTTTCTCTAATTTCAATTAGCATAATGCCCTCCAAATTCATACGCATTGCTACAAATTGCAAAATTTCATTCTCTTTTATGGCTAAGTAGTATTCCATTGTACTCTTGCCTGGAAAATCCCATGGAGGGAGGAGCCTGGTAGGCTGCAGTCCATGGGGTCGCTAAGAGTCGGACATGACTGAGCGGCTTCCCTTTCACTTTTCACTTTCATGCATTGGAGAAGGAAATGGCAATCCACTCCAATGTTCTTGCCTGGAGAATCCCAGGGACGGCGGAGCCTGGTGGGCTGCCGTCTATGGGGTAGCAAAGAGTCGGACACAATTGAAGCGATTTAGCAGCAGCAGTATTCCATTGTATGTATACCACATTTTCTTTATTCATTTAACAGTTGCTAGACAGTTAGGTTGTTACCATGTCTTTAGCAATTGCAAACAAAGCTGCTGTGAACGTTGGAGTGCATGCACCTTTTTGAATTAGTGTTTTTGTTTTTTCAAATATATACCCAGGAGAATTGCTACTACTACTCCGCGAGATAGTGAAGGAGGGAAGCCTGGCACGCTGTAGTCCATGAGGTCACAAAGAGTCAGCAGACACACTGAGAGACTGAACAACAAAGAATTGCTAGGTCATACAGTAGTTCTATTTTTAGTTCTTTAGAAATTTACATACTGTTTTCCACAGTGGCTGCACCAATGTATATTCCCACCAAGAGTGTACAAGTGTTCCTTTTCCTCCACATCCTCACCAACATTTATTATTTGTACATTTTTGGATAACAGCCATTCTGACAGGAGTGAAGTCATTTTGATTTGTTTTTCCCTGATGATAAATGATGCTAATCACCTTTTCATGTGCCTTTTAGCCACCTGTATGTATTCTTTGGGAAAATGTCTAGTCAAGTCTTCTGCCCACTTTTAATTGCTTCTTTATGCTGAGTTATATGAGCTATTTATATATTTTGGATATTAACTCCTTCTCAGTTATGTCATTTGCAAGTATTTTCTCCCATTCAGGATGTTGTGTTTTTTATGTGGGGCGAGGGGGCAGTGGGTGGTTTCCTTTGCTGTTCAAAATTTTTAAGCCTAAGTAGGTCCCATTTGCTTATATTTGCTTTTATTTCCTTTCCTTTAGGACAGCAGTCCCCAACCTTTTCGGCACCAGGGACTGGTTTCATGGAAAATAGTTTTTCCATGGGCCTGGACATGGCGGGGAATGGTTTCAGGATTAATCAAGCACATTACATTTATCATGCACGTTATTTCTAATCTAATGCCACCACTATCTGACAGGTCGGAGAAGGCAATGGCACGCCACTCCAGTACTCTTGCCTGGAAAATCTCATGGACTGAGGAGCTTGGTAGGCTGCAGTCCATGGGGTCACTACTAGTCGGACACGACTGAGCGACTTCACTTTCACTTTTCACTTTCACGAACTGGAGAAGGAAATGGCAACCCACTCCAGTGTTCTTGCCTGGAGAATCCCAGGGATGGGGGAGCCTGGTGGGCTGCCATCTATGGGGTCGCACAGAGTCGGACACGACTGAAGTGACTTAGCAGCAATCTAACAGGAGGTACCTGTCCATAGTCTGGAGGTTGCAGACTCATGCTTTAGGAGACAGATCCTAAAGCAGATCGTAAGCAAAAAACCATTGTTTCAATTGTGTCATAAGTAGCACGCTTATGTTTTCCTCTAAGAATTTTAGGGGTATCTGGTTTTACATTTATGTCTTTAATTCATTTTTAGTTCATTTTTGTGTATGATGTTAGAGAATGTTCTAATCATTCTTTTGCATAAAGCTGTCCAGTTTTCCTAGCACCACTTGTTGAAGAGACTGTCTTTTTCTCCCTCATATATATTCTTGCCTCCTTTGTCATAGATAAAATAAATCCACGTGTGGATTTATTTTTGGGCTCTCCATGCTGTTGCATTGATCTATGTCTGTTTTTGTTTCACTACTCAGTGATCCACTGGTTGTTTAGTTGCTAACTAGCTGACTTTAAAGTAGGGTGATAATTCTGGATTATCCAGGTGGGCTCAACATATCACAAGGTCTTGGAGACAAGAAGAAGGAAGAAGAGTCAGGTTATTCAATGTGAGAAGGACTCAGCCCACCACTGCTGACTTTGAAGAGGGAGAAAGAGACCAGCTACAACTCAAGAAATGTGGAGCACATCCAGAAGCTGGTTCTCCTGTTAAATTTGTTCCATGTATTACAGAACAAATTTGTTTCATGTATTACAGAAGGGGGCTTGCCAGATGGCACAGTGGTAAAGGATCCACCTGCCAATGCCAGAGATGTGGGTTCAATCCCTGGCTTAGGAAGATCCTCTGGAGTAGGAAATGGCAACCCATTCCAGTATTCTTGCCTGGAAAATTCCATGGACAAATGAGCCTGGCAGGCTACAGTCCACGGGGTGCACAGAGTCGGACACAACCAAGTACAAATGCACGTGTATTACTGATTCATGTTGTCTTAGTATAATACATGGTTTTCTTTCTTTGAAAAAATCAAAATGCTGTCCCTTGGCAGACTGTCTTATTTTGTAAACTTGCCACTGAGCTATTTTGCATCTCATTATCCAGTCTGATTTGCCAATAGCTAATTACAGTCATCACTGACTTAACTCCATTCTCACAGCATCATAACAGTAAAACAAGGAGTCTAATGGCATCAGTTATATGGAATTCATTATATAGAAGTGAATATCACATTGTTACACACATATTCACATGTATGCATTTATTCCTTTAGGTTTTCATGCCTGAAATAAATTTACTGGAATCCCAGCCTCTACTATATGTTAAGCCTACAATTCAAGAACAGCCAGGCCAAGGACGCAGTGTTCCATCTTTACAATCAAATACAGATTTCCCATTAAAAGGAAAATTCTCTATTTCAAAAGATTTAATAGTATGGTCCTTTAAAAATAATTCCAGATGGCTAAATTTTAGGATTGCAAATATCCTACTACAAATAAATATTTTTGCTTTGTTGTATTTTGTACAAATTTTCAGATACTAGAGCCTTTAGCTAATGTTTCTTTTAAAAGGTAAGTTGAGTTTAGGGAGTTATACTGCATTTTCTTATATTATTTATTTCATCTGTATTTGTCCCTTTTAAGATGACCTCATTCCTATTGACACATTTTCTGTGATTCATTATGCAAGACATGTTGATATTTTCCTACACTTGTTTTGCTACTTTTTGTATCAACTTGGCCATCTTTTCTCACTTGCAACCCCACCCTCTTTTCTTTGAAGTCTCTGTCTACTTAAATTAAAAATAAACTTCATTGGGCCTAATGGCTTATTACATCAAGAGGGAAAAAATCCAAATACAACAGTGATTAAGTACATAACCTTTAACTAAAAGGAATGTTTCCAAATAAACAACACAGAGCAAATATTTCCCAACAGCCTATAGAGAACTCATGTATAAAACACTAGCAATGCTTCTATCACCCCCACATCTTATTTCATAGTTCAGTTCAGTCAGTAGCTCAGTCGTGCCCGACTCTTTGCAACCCCATGAATCACAGCACTCCAGGCCCCTCTGTTCATCACCAACTCCCGGAGTTCACTCAGACTCACATCCATCAAGTCAGTGATGCCATCCAGCCATCTCATCCTCTGTCGTCCCCTTCTCCTCCTGCCCCCAATCCCTCCCAGCATCAGAGTATTTTCCAATGAGTCAACTCTTTGCATGATGTGGCTAAGTACTGGAGTTTCAGCTTTACCATCATTCCTTCCAAAGAAATCCCAGGGTTGATCTCCTTCTTCAACACCACAGTTCAAAAGCATCAATTCTTCAGCTCTCAGCCTTCTTCACAGTCCAACTCTCACATCCATACATGACCACAGGAAAAACCATAGCCTGGACTAGACATAGTAAATATCTCCAAAAAGTGTTTCAATACCATATTAACATATAGTTTTCTATAACTGAATAATGAGTTGAGATCCTTGGCCCCAGCTTCACCAGATTGAAGTCACATGACTATAAATCAGGTCAATTACCACTAGATGGCTCTGTTTGTAGTCACTCTATATGTATGCTCTATAATTAAAAATCTATAGTGTAAACATAGGCATTGATGGCTAAAATTTGGGAGTAGGGACACAGGGAAGGGTACACAAACTATGTTAATTTTTGTATTTCATTTAAAGTATTATTTTGATATTATCATTTTAAAATAGCTAAATGTAATATGTATGTAGAAATGATATAAGAAAAAAATAGGAAAAAAAAAACTTATGTACATCTTAATATACCTTCTGTCACCCAAATGCATACATTTTTCATCTCATGTAAGTTAAGCATCCTGGTATTGACCTGATTTTAAAATTAATTTTAAACTGTGGCTAGTGGAGAAGGTAATGGCACCCCACTCCAGTACTCTTGCCTGGAAAATCCCATGGACGGAGGAGCCTGTTAGGCTGCAGTCCATGGGGTCGCTAAGAGTCGGACACGACTAAGCGACTTCACTTTCACTTTTCACTTTCATGCATTGGAGAAGGAAATGGCAACCCACTCCAGTGTTCTTGCCTGGAGAATCCCAGGGATGGGGGAGCCTGGTGGGCTGCCGTCTGTGGGTTCGCACAGAGTCGGACACGACTGAAGCGACTTAATAGTAGCAGTGCATTCCCTTCATGGCTTGACTGTCCCTGGTATGTGCCTCTGTGTAGCCCCATAGGCTTTCTGGTGCTTCTTCCACCAATAATTTTGTTTCTTCTGTAGGCTAGGGAGCCTGATTCACCAGTCCTCATTCTCCTTTTTCTACCATAATATGAAATGTTAACTTTTTCTGCTTAAGCTAGAAAAATAATATCAGTCAATACAGAAGTAATTGCTTCTAATAGCAACTGTTCATTAAAGAAACCATAAACGTCTTTGAGCACTATTAAACAGTTATGTTTAACATAAAAAAAACTCTTTGAAAATCCCTTTCCTCCTTACCACAAACCAAATTATTTTTCCTCACTGTTAGCATAATCACAGTGTGCTAAAACTATAGCACATAGAATGTACAATCTTTCAAAACCACTCTGCTTCTTGGTGGCACAGAGAAAAGTATCTAAAATCATTTGTTGGATGAGTAGAAGACTAGATGATGAAAGATTCCATTTGAAATGCCATTTCCTGCTCAATTGTAAATAGTGACAGAGTGAGAACTGCAATTCTCTTCCTCTAGCACTGTCTTCTATAATTTGCAAACTTAAATAGTAATCTAAAACTGTGTCCTAGACATTTGCATTTTATGAGGATTGGCTCCAGGATATTGACCTGCTCAAGCCATACTGATGAACTCTTATATCTGAGACTCTGGGCATCCTGAAAACACCATTATTAAGACCACAGTGTAAAAATATAAACACTCCTTCCAAAAATCCCTACAATTGTAAAGCTATACAACTACCACGGCCCTTGGTCTACTTTTATATTGGGGCAAGTTGAGAGGTCCCTGAGAGAGGGGAGGGGAGAGGGAAGATACTTTGACCCTGGATTACATCACCACACGGTTTGCAGTAACATCTGAAACTCAAGTAGCCTGTCAAGTAGTTTTCCTTCTTTGGGATGTAGCCTTGCTCTCCTCACTGCCAGCTGACTGTGTGAAGAGTGTGAGGCTGTGGAAAGCTGGGCAACAGCACAAATCTGCCATAGAACCCAAGACAGCTGCTGACTCAGGCAGGAAATGACTACACAGTTGTTTAATTGGCTTTTGTATAGCCTTTGGGCTAGGGTTTTGGGGAGCATTCAATAAAAGGACTACTTAGTCCAACTTAGAATATTTCCAGTTATACTCAAACCCCAAAAAAGGGATTTTTTTTCAATGATTTGTCATGAGTGAATGAAATATGTTTCCATCTCAATCAAGTTTCTATGGGAAAAACACCTAAAAATAAACAATACAAAATTGTTTTCTTCCATCCTGCTAGTTGAAAAGCACATTTCCCCAGGGATGAGAGTTTGAAATAAGGCAGGAGAGTAAAAGTAGCCAAAGGATTGGCAGTTGTTCTCCCTTGCTCAGATCTAGCTCCGCAATCCCTGACAGTAACCAAAGCACGTTTGAAATGTTCTGAATAGGGTATCCAGTGAATCTTAGATGAGATAAAACATCTTCCTAAGTAAGGGTCAACATTTTTTCATTTTATGAAGCAGAATTGCTGATGAATGTACTTCTACATAGCTTAAATTAGCCAGTATTTTTGAATACTTGTTGCAAAAGTTCTTAACTCTGGGAATAAAAGAAATACACACACAGACACACACACATGTATATATATTGGGTTAGCCAAAAAGTTCATTTGGGTTTTTCCATAAGCTCTTAAGGAAAAACTCGAATGAACATTTGCAAACCCAATATATTATGGTCCCTGGAATCATGAGATGCTCACAATTTTTTTCGAGGAAGCAAGATTTATATACATGAAACTATTAAAAACACACCAAGAAAGTTTTTAAAGCATATGTACATTAAGCAACATTTAGAGATATTTACAGCTCCCTCTCCATTTCTCAGGGCTTCCCAGTGATGGTACTAGTGGTAAAGAACCTGCCTGCTTGCCTTGCAGGAGCATAAGGGACACGAGTTCAACTCCTAGGTCAGGAAAATCCCCTAGAGTAGGAAATGACAACTTGCTCCAGTATTCTTGCCTGGAAAATTCCATGGGCAGAGGAGCCTGGTGGGCTATAGACCATGGGGCTGCAAAGAGTCGGACATGACTGAGCAACTGAATGCCCCATTTCTCATCACTAGTTATCCTGATTCTGCATCAAAAGACCAAGGACTTGACTGGCCAGGAAAAGACTCTCTTAGGTAGGTAGGGAGGAGGGCCTGTAGGATAAGAAAGCCTACTCATGTTAGTAAATATTGTTCCATTTCCTGGTGCATAATTGTATAAGAGAGAAGCAAGGGGTATTATTTCTTATAATATACTGTTTCATTATTTGAGAAATAATGAAATAATTTTTCACTTAAATAAAATTTAAACAATCTTTACTTTAACGGAGAAAAAAATTTTTAAGATACAGAATAGAAAGGAAATTAAGGAAATCAAAGCAGAGGTTAAAGTAATTCAAAAAATGACAGTTATTAGAGAGTAAAAAGTACCAATTATTGAGGCATGGGCACTTACTAGGTCCTTTATATAGGTTATGTCTAATCCTTACAGCAACTTCTAGAGTTTGCAATTTTTTTACTTACATTTAATTGATGATGAAACCAAAACTCCAAGGGTTTAAGTAATTTTTCCATAGTTTCACAGCTAGGGAAAGTGGATAAACCAGGATTAAAGCCAGACCCACCTGAAAAACGGGAGAAGGCAATGGCACCCCACTCCAGTACTCTTGCCTGGAAAATCCCATGGATGGAGGAGCCTGGTGGGCTGCAGTCCATGGGGTCGTGAAGAGTCGGAGACGACTGAGTAACTTCACTTTCACTTTTCACTTTCATGCATTGGAGAAGGAAATGGCAACTCCCTCCAGTGTTCTTGCCTGGAGAATCCCAGGGATGGTGGAGCCTGGTGGGCTGCCATCTATGGGGTCGCACAGAGTTGGACACTACTGAGCGACTTAACAGCAGCATCTAAGAAACCCAATTTTTCAACCCTGCCAAAAGTTTCTCCAAACTCACTCCATGTGGGTCTTGAACCCATGAAAAGCATACACATCTCAAGTGTACCTCCATCACAGTAAGAGATGCAATGCAGCAAGCCTTCAGCAAGTGTGTATCGGTTCATATTAGGGCTAGTTGCACCAGAGTGAAAAGACAGAAGCTAGCCCTGCCCATCAAGTGGGGAGTCTAAATACATGATCTGGAGCAGATGGGAAATGAGAAGAGGGACTCACACCAACTCCCACATAAGAGATGATTTCCCATAAGATGTCAAAAGCAGCACTAGAAGGTTAAGTTACATAAATTACTCCCAAAGAGCAAAAGGTGCAACAGAAGAATATAGCAGAATCTAATCATAATAATGACAACAATCAAAATTTACTGAGTGCTTCAGTTCAGTTGAGTGCAGCCGTGTCCAACTCTTTGAGAGCCCATGAACCACAGCAAGAAGTACAAGCTGGAATCAAGATCGCCGGGAGAAATATCAATAACCTAGATGTGCAGATGACACCACCCTTATGGCAGAAAGTGAAGAGGAGCTAAAAAGCCTCTTGATGAAAGTCAAAGAGGAGAGTTAAAAAGCTGGCTTAACACTCAACATTCAGAAAACAAAGATCATGGCATCTGGTCCCATCACTTCATGGGAAATAGATGGGAAAACAGTGGAAACAGTGTCAGACTTTATTTTTTTGGGCTCCAAAATCACTGCAGATGGTGTTTGCAGCCATGAAATTAAAAGATGCTTACTCCTTGGAAGAACAGTTATGACCAACCTAGATAGCATATTCAAAAGCAGAGATATTACTTTGCCAACAAAGGTCCAGCTAGTCAAGGCTAAGGTTTTTCCAGTGGTCATGTATGGATGTGAGAGTTGGACTGTGAAGAAAGCTGAGCACTGAAGAATTGATGCTTTTGAACTGTGGTGTTGGAGAAGACTCTTGAGAGTCCCTTGGACTGCAAGGAGATCCAGTCAGTCCATCCTAAAGGAGATCAGTCCTGGGTGTTCATTGGAAGGACTGACGCTGAAGCTGAAACTCCAATACTTTGGCCACCTCATGCAAAGTGTTGACTCATTGGAAAATACCCTGATGCTGGGAGGGATTGCGGGCAGAAGGAAAAGGGGACAACAGAGGATGAGATGGCTGGATGGCATTACTGACTCAATGGACATGAGTTTGAGTGAACTCCGGGATATGGTAATGGACAGGGAGCCTGGTATGCTGTGATTCCTGGGGTCAAAAAGAGTTGGACATGACTGAGTGACTGAACTGAACTGAACTGAACCGCAGCACGCCAAGCCTCCCTGTCCATCATCAACTGCTGGAGTCTACCCAAACCCATCTCCATTGAGTTGGTGGTGCCATCCAACCATCTCATCCTCTGTCGTCCCCTTCTCCTCCTGCCCTCAATCTTTCCCCGCATCAGGGTCTTTTCAAATGAGTCAGCTCTTCACATCAGGTGGCCAAAGTATTAGACTGAGTGCTTACTAGAGGCCAAGTACTGTTTTGCACATTTAACATAAGTTTTAATTCATTTAATGTAAAAAAGATGAGAGCTATATGTAGGCTAAGAGCAAGAAACTGTATGCCATCAAAACTGATTCTGTCTTCAAATCTTCAGGCCATTTCTAACCTCGATAAACTGAAGGATTTGATCCGAATCAACTTCAATATCTACATGTCATCTCTGCCAAAATCATCACTTGGCAGACAATTTTCAATATTGAAATGAATAGCAAAAGAAGAAAACTCCACTCAACAGACAATTCATTTGTTTGGGGGAGTATAATTTGCAGGCCTTTATGAAGTTACCTTTTCTAAGCCTCAACTTATTCTTGCTGGAGTGGAGTTGTCATGAATGGTTATTTCTCCAGTCTAAGTCTGTACTAGATAACATGGTCCCTCTACCAGGTAATGGTTTATATCAGTCTCTTTAATTTTCAAAATAAAATATTATTTTCTCTGCATTTATATCTGATAGCTAAACTTTAGATCTTACTCTGAAGTCAAGAACATAGAACTTTTATAGTTCAAGATCCTTCAGTGGCCCTAGACTTCAACTGACTGCTAATAAAGAACCACATGAGACAATTTAATAGAAAAATGTACACCTAACAAAAGATAACATCCAAATGTCTTACAAACATAAAAAATATATTCAACTTTATTAGTCATCAGAGAAATAGAAACTAAAATCACTGTGATTGTATTTCATACCTACCAAAGTGGCTAAGTGAAAGACTGAATACCAAGAGTTGGCAAGAATGTGAAGCAAATAGAACTTTTATAACACTTCAGGCAGAAGTAGAAACTGAAAAACTCCTTGGTAGTATGCATTAAAGGGGATATATGTATACCTATTGCTGATCCATGTTGAGGTATGGCAGAAACCAATACAATATTATAATTATTCTTCAATTAAAAATAAATAAGAAAAAGCTAACAAAAAACTGAACTATTATATGCTATAGTGAAAAAATTCAACTCTTAGATACATACCCAACAAAAATGCATACATAGATCACAAAAACATATCTATAAAAATGTTCATAGCAGTACTATTCATAATAGCCAAAAACTGGAAGCTACTCACCCCTATGTTCAATAACAGTAAGAATGCACCAGTAAATTCTGTTATATTCATATAATGAAAGCCACACAGCAATGGCAATTAATGATCTACAGCTACTATCAAAAACATGGATGAATCTCACAAATGTAACATTGAGAGGAAGAAGTCATACACAGAGGTTACATATTGACTGATTCTTTTTATAGAAAGTTCACACAAACAAAACTAAAATATACCATTAAAATTCAGAAAAGTGATTATTTTGGGAAGGAGAACC
Organism: Aepyceros melampus; assembly: GCA_006408695.1. Lineage (NCBI taxonomy): Eukaryota > Metazoa > Chordata > Mammalia > Artiodactyla > Bovidae > Aepyceros > Aepyceros melampus. The sequence goes on from SJXQ01001034.1 coordinate 43,076, forward strand.
ATGACTACAAAGGGACACAATAGGACCTTTGGGAGGTGACTTGGTAATATTCTGGGTTTTTTATGACCTCAGGGCTGATTACATGGTGTGTTCAATTTGTAATAATTCATTGAGCTTTATGCTTATGTTTTGTACATATGTCTTTTTCCATATATTGGTTACACTTTATTAAAACTTTACCAAACAAGCAAGAGGTAGGGAGAGCTGTAGGAATATATATATAAATATAATAGTATCTCTCTGTCTTCAGTAAAATTTCTGCTAATATCAATTCCTCTAAACAATTTCACATAGTAAATTTCTCTTAGAATATGTCATAAGAAAAATATTTGTCTCTTGTATCTTTATGCTTCATTCATTAGAAAGCTCAGAGTTGAACACCTCAATGCAGTAAAATTTTTCAACATTCTAACTCTCAACTTATGTTTTGTACATATGTCTTTTTCCATATATTGGTTACACTTTATTAAAACTTTACCAAACAAGCAAGAGGTAGGGAGAGCTGTAGGAATATATATATAAATATAATAGTATCTCTCTGTCTTCAGTAAAATTTCTGCTAATATCAATTCCTCTAAACAATTTCACATAGTAAATTTCTCTTAGAATATGTCATAAGAAAAATATTTGTCTCTTGTATCTTTATGCTTCATTCATTAGAAAGCTCAGAGTTGAACACCTCAATGCAGTAAAATTTTTCAACATTTCTAACTCTCAAATTATGTTTTGTACATATGTCTTTTTCCATATATTGGTTACACTTTATTAAAACTTTACCAAACAAGCAAGAGGTAGGGAGAGCTGTAGGAATATATATATATAAATATAATAGTATCTCTCTGTCTTCAGTTAAAGGATGCAATATTTTGCATCCTTTAACCCATTTTTAAATGTTTCTGTTATATTCTGTTCTATTAAAGCAGCTAGCATCCTCAAAACCTTTTTGGAATTTACAGAGGTATAAAAATGCATACTTGAGAGTAATGTGAATAAATTAATGATCAATTATAATCCAAATTTATATTAAGTATGCTATAAGTATGAATAATAATTTTAAGCAAATTCTATTCATCATACATCCAACTAAATAATTTTAATGTATTAAATGCAAATCTTAAATCTAAGTAGAATATATCATCTATCCGGTGATTTTGCTGGACTAGCCCAGATTGAGACTGTCTCTAATTTGGTAAAGAGGAAAGAAAAGCTTCTATCATCTTCATCACAAAAGATTAATGCTATAAAACGCACAAAAACATCCTCCAGACAAGAGGAAATTTACAATAACAAATGAACTTAAAATGTGTAGCCCAAAACTCTCATTACATGAAAAATAAAGACAAATGTAACAAAACAAGGCGTGGCAAACCAATAAAGTTGTTATTTAATGAGTTTCCTATAAACTAAAAATAAAGCAAAACAGGAAAGACGGATGCGAAGCAGAGATAAGTGTAAGCTGAATAGACCTAATTGCTTGTAAAATGTCAAATTGCGTAACTAATGAAAAATAAGTGAACATTAAATATTTGTAAAGGAGCTGTTTCAAAAAGAAAAGCCAATTTGACTTTCAACTATTAATAACTTGAGCTTCCCAAAGAAATTGTTTGTTTTTAAGTTGTTGTTGTTGTTGTTTGTTATTTTAAAAAAGTGGTGTGACAGACTTTCTCATTAAGCAAAACAATCTTATGTTCTTATTTCCTGGCCTTTCTGGTAAATAACACACTAAATTCCTTTATTGTTCATTTTATTCCCTTAATTCAGTAGATTAGGCTTTTTGCCTTATTTTCTCTTCTCGTGGTCATTAAATATTTCTAAATAATAGATGGATAATAACAATGAACATATATTGAGTGATAACTGTAGGTCAGACACTCTTTTAAACACAATATATATGATGATTAATTTACCCCTCAGAACAACCTGATGGGGTAGGTGCTATCATCATCCCCATTATAGTGATGAAGAAACTAAGGCACAGAGGATTTAAGTTTTATATCACAAGGTCACCCAGATAATGTGTTAAAATTCAAATACAGTAATGCAAAGACAATATGCAGGTTAATTATTCACCACATGATGAAAAGAATATGTAAAATACAAAAATGCAAAAGTTATGCCTATAAGAGAAACACCTTTCTGACAATGTTGAATTATTTAATCCAGTATTGTCTTCTTCCAAATTGCCACTATTCATATAATAACAATTTAAAGTTAAGACAGAAAAAGTCCCTATGTTGCTACCTTGGAAGAGAATGGAGGCATTTTGTTTAAGACTCTTTATCAGCTGAAAGGTTCTTAAGCAGAAGTGAATATGGTAAAACTAATATTGTAGAGTGTTGTGACCAATATCAGAAGAGTTTGAGAAACCTTCTGAACGTTCCTTAGGGACCAGGAGCCTATTATACAGAGTGAAGTAAGTCAGAAAGAAAAACACCAATACTGTATATTAAATATATATATATGGAATTTAGAAAAACAGTCACGATGAACCTATATGCAAGACAGCAAAAGAGACACAGATGTAAAGTACAGACTTTGGACTATGTGGGAGAAAGCAAGGGTGGAATGATTTGAGAAAATAGCACTGAAACATGCTTATTACCATATGTAAAATAGATGACCAGGCAAGTTCAGTGCATAAAGCAGGGCACTCAAAGCTGGTGCTCTGGCAAAACCCAGAGGGATGGGGTGGGGAGGGAAGTGGGAAAGGGGTTCAGGATGGGGGGACACATGTACACCTGTGGCTGACTCATGCCAACGTATGGCAAAAACCCACCACCATATTGTAAAGTAATTAGCCTCCAATTAAAATAAATAAATTAATTTTTGTTAAAAAGCAGCCCAATCTGCAAGGGTCTCCCCAATAATGGAACCAGTAGTATCTTTAGTGAGTGAAAGTAGATCAGTCATGTCTGACTCTTTGATCAATCTAGAAAAATCAATTGTGTTTCCATACACTAACAAAGAAAAATGGAGAAATGAAATTTGAAATATGTAAACACACACACACACACACACACACACACACATACATACATGTAGTAGTAGTTTTGTTGCTAAGTCGTGTCTGACTCTTGTGACCCCATGAACAGTAGTCTGCCAGGCTCCTCTGTCCATGGGATTCTGCAGGCAAGAATACTGGAGTGGAGTGTCATTTACTTTTCCAAGGTGGTCTTGCCACCCAGGAATCAAACCCAGGTCACTCACATTGCAGGCAGATCCTTTTCCAACTGAACTACGAGACCAGCTCCCAAAGCATGACTTATTATTATTTTTTAGACAGAGCTCTATACACCAGGCACAGGTCAAGACAAATAACAGTCCATTTTGGTCTTGGGAATGGTTGGACGAAGGAGAAGAACTCTGTCTGAACTTCCCTCTCCTCAAGCTGGTCAAGTCTCACTCTAGCAGGAGGCTGGGCCACCTATTCCCACTTCCCCGGCACCTACTGAGAGGGTGAGATCCAAACTATAACACCAGCAGACACACACATGCCCTTCCAAAAGAGACTGGCCACTATGATTTTTTACTACATTTTTCTCTGCTCTATTGTAATTCCTCATTTTCTAAAATAAGTGCGCTGGGGAAGAAAATATATTATGAAAGAGAAGAATAAAAGAAAGGAAGAGACAGTGAGAACAGTAAAGAGAAATAGGGGTGTTTGTGGGGGAAGGAAGGATATCAAGGGACACAGAAATAGAAGAAAAAAGGGAAGGAGGGGACTACACTGGTGGTCTTATGGTTAGGACTTCAGGTTTTCAGTGCCTGGGTTCAATTCCTGGTCAGAGAACAGAGATCCCATAAGCCACAGGTGTGGCCAAAAAGGTGGGTGGTGGGGAGAAAACAGGGAAGGAAGCAGAGATGAAGGAATTCTTAGCACTGAACCAGTGCTCTTCTACCCTTTATTTATTCTCAATAAATAAGACTGTGTGCTCGGTCTTGATATGTACATATATGTATATACACAAAATAGCACCTAAATGCTTGAAATATTTAGGTAAAATTTAAGAAAATATGTGCCAGTCCTGCACACTGAAAGCCACAAAACACTGCTGAGAGAACTTAAAGAAGACCTAAATAAATGGAGAGATGTATGATATTCATGAATTTAAATACGGAAGATTATTAAGATGTCAGTTGACAAACTGATCTGTAGATTCAGGATGATCTCATTCAAAGTTTCAGGAAAGTTGGCAGGGGTTTTTTGGAGGGGAAGGGTGTTTGTTTTAGTTTCTTTTGTTAATAGTAATTGAAAGCTGATTCTATAAGTTACATCTAATAGAAATGTACTGTACCTAAATTAACAAAAGCATTTTTCAAAAAGATGAAAGACAAGCATTTACATTATGTGATTTCAAGACTTACTATAAAGCTACAGTAATTAGAGCAATACAATAATGGCATATAGATAATTAAATAGAATAAAGAGTTCAGAAATAGACCTACAGATATGTAACTAATGGATTTTCAAAAAGATACCAAAGTAATTAAATAGGTATTCTCTTTAACAATTAATGTCAAAGCAATTGGATAGCCATGTTAAAAAAAAAAAAAGAATTTTGACAGCACACAAAAATTAGGTTTAAAAAAATGGATCATAGACTTAAGCCATAAGACAAATACCATAACACTTCTAAAATAATTAATAAGAGAAAATAGTTTTAAACATGAAGTTAATCAAAGATCTTTAAAAATAAAGAAGCATGTGTGCATACACACACACACTATGATTCATAAAGAAAAAACAATACTCTAGGCTTTATCAAATTAAAAACTAGTACTCTTCAAAATATGTCATTAAGAAAATTAAAAAGCCGCAAACTTGGAAAAAATACTTTCAGTATTTCTGACAAAGAACATGTATTCAGAAAACAAAAAGAACTCTTAAAACTCAGCGACAAATATAGAGAAGGAAACAGCAATCAACTCTAGTATACTTACATGGGAAATCCTATGGATAGAGGAGGCCCATGGGATACAGTCCATGGAGTCGCAAAAGAGCTGAACATGACTTAGTGCCTGAACAACAACATAATATAAGGGAAAAGGCTGAGGAGTTTAATTTATACTTTACTCCTGATCTACTGAGTTAATTTTGAGAAGGAATATCCAATGATGGAACTCATGCAAGGAGATGGACTGGGGCCAGCTTAAAATCAGGTTGCACTTCTGTAGCATCCACAACAAACAGAAAAAATAAACAGCTCTTTAAGAAGAAAACTGAAGTTTCCTCCATTCACATGGTCAGCCCCTGCATAGAGTGTTGTCTCACACTTTTTTTTTTTTTTTTCACACTTCTAATATGAGTTAGATCTGTGTTGTAATTGTAAAATACACACTAATTTTCAAAGACTTAATAAAGTATGTAAACTATCCCATTTTTTTCTGCTGATAACATGTTGAAATGACAATATTTAGATATATTGAGTTAAATAAAACAATTCTATTAAGAAAAGAAAAAAAAAAACAAACCTCAGCGACAAATAGCCTAATTTATTTTAATCTGGAAGAAGATTGAAAAAACTCTTCATTAAAAAAGTTATATAGATGGCCAAAAAACACATGAAAAGATACCTCATCATCACTGGTCACCAAAATATTGCACATATAAAATTATATTGAGCTAACCAAGTGGCGCTAGTGGTAAAGAACCTGCCTGCCAGTGTAGGAGACGTAAGAGATGCAGGTTCCAACCGTGGGTGAGGAAGATCCCCTGGAGGAGGTCACAACAGCCCACTCCAGTGTTCTTATCTGGAGAATCCCATGGACAAAGGAGCCTGGTGGGCTACAGTCCAAAGGGTCACAGAGTCAGACATGAGTAAAGCACACATACAACATTTTACATTTATTAGAAGGTTAAAAAAAATATATTCAAGTGATAACAACAAGTGTTTACAAGAAAGTAGAGCACCTGGAACTCTCATACACTGATGGTAAAATGTAGAATGATACATTCACTTTGGAAAACATTTTGGCAGTTGATACTAGAGTTAAAAGTTAACCGTATGAATGAAACACTCTACTTCTATATTTAGCAAGAGAAATTAAAGCATGTGTCTACCAAGAGACTCGTTCATATATTCAGAGTTCAAAACTTGAAGCAATCCAAATGTCCAACAATATGTGAATGGATAGATAAAAGATGATCTGTTGAAACAATGGAATATAATTCAGCCATAAAGGAAACCAACTGCAAATACACATAACTTGGATGTATCTCCAAGACAAAATGCTTTGCAAAAGAGACAACAATGTACATACTCTATGATTCAACTTGAATGAAACTGTAAAAGAAGGAAGTCTAATCTGTAGTCCTATAAAGCACATCAGTAGTTGAATAGATCCAGTGGGATAGTTATTGACTACAAAAGAGATGAGAATAATTTTGGCAATAATGAAAACATTGTAAATTTTTAGTGAAGCAGTGGCTATACAGATACATTGGTAAAAGTCATCTAAATATACTTGCAAAATTAGCTCATTTTATTTTATTTATCTCAATAAGGTTGATTTTAAAAGGAAAATATTTATTCTGTTTTTGTTTTTCAGTTCCTAAGCATGCCAGACTCTTTGCAATCTCATGCAATCCCCAAGCACTCCAGGCTTCCCTGTTCTTCACTATCTTCTGGAGTTTGCTCAGATTCATGTCCGTTGAGCTGGTGATGCCATCCAACCATCTCATCCTCTTTACATAAATAATAAAAAGTCTGAATCATAAAGTGATATGAATAACTCAAATAGCTCAAATAGTCTAACTGAAAACTCAGATCATTCTCCATCTGTTTATTAAATATTAATTTGGTTAAGCTGGAATTTTTGTCCTAGAATCCTTTTAACTATATGGTCGTGACTTAGAATTGGCTAAAAAAGGAATTTGCTTGAGACTTGGAAGGTAGAAATGAGGCAACAGCTTTTCTTTCTGAAGATCATTGTAGTTAGATGTAACGATGGACTCAGAGGTACTCATGACTTCTAAATTGCCTTTGCTCTTTTCTATCCCATATCCAGCTCCCCTCCCAGCTACTGACACTGTATCTCAGAGATACCACCAGATACTTGGTGTGGGATCACAGGAGGGGTATATACATACCACCAGTCTGTCCTCCATGCACACTTTTGACTCCCTTTGTAATATGATTTTGGTATCTGAACATGTTCAATTTCTCAGATGAACTGATAATTTCTTTTCTGATCATCCAACTTCTCTCACAGACTTTAACTTTCTCAATTCTCCCATTATATAAGTCTAATACATGTAATAAGTATATTAGGACAGTCACTAGCAAATTTCTTCTGTAAAGAGCCATAGAGGATATACTTTAGTCTTTGCAAAACAAAAGGATGAAATCAAGAATATTGTGTAGGTACTCATATAACCAATGGCATCCCACTCCAGTACTCTTGCCTGGGAATTCCCATGGATGGAGAAGCCTGGTGGGCTGCAGTCCATGGGATCACGAAGAGTCAGACACGATTCAGTGACTTCACTTTCACTTTCATGCATTGGAGAAGGAAATGGCAACCCACTCCAGTGTTCTTACCTGGAGAATCCCAGGGACGAGCCAATTATACAGAGTGAAGTAAGCCAGAAAGAAAATACCAATACAGTATACTTACACATATATATGGAATTTAGAATGATGGTAATGATAAACCTGTACGCGAGACAGCAAAAGAGACACAGATATATAGAATGGCCTTTTGGACTCTGTGGGAGAGGGAGAGGGTGGGATGGGTTGGCAGAGTGGCAATGTAACATGTATGATATCATAAGTGGAATGAATCGCCAGTCTAGGTTTGATGCAGGATGCTTGGGACTGATGCTCGGGGATAATCCAGAGAGATGGTGTGGGGCAGGAGTGGGGAGGTGGGGGTCGGGATTGGGAGTTCATGTACATTCGTGGCTGATTCATGTCAATGTATAGCAAAACAAATACAGTATTGTAAAGCAAAATGAACTAAAAAATAAAAATTAATTAAAAAAAAAGAAATGGATAAAGAGTGTCTGAAATAGGCATACATTGGAGATTTGTGGGTTCAGTTCCAGACCACCTCAATAAAGTGACTACTGCAATAAAGAAAGTCACATGAATTTTTTCCCAGCACATATAAAAGTTAGGTTTACACTATATTATAGTCTATTAAGTGTACAATGGCATTATGTCTAAAAAGAAGTATATACCTTAATTTTAAAAGTTTATTGTTACAAATGCTAACCATCGTCTAACAACACAGGGTTTCCACAAACCTTTGATTTGTAAAAACCTCAATATTTGCAAAGCACAATAAAGTGAAGCACAATAGAATGAGGTCTGTCTCATTCTGCCTCACAATTCAGGAAACCGTGGTAGAGATGAGGCCTCCAAAGCCTCCTACCTGGACTAGAATTTCTATAATCTATTTGCACAACCAACCTGCAGCATTCATCTGGAGCCTTTATTTCTTCAGCCACATTACACTTTTAAAAGATTATTTATTATTTTTGGTTGCACTAGGTCTTCATTACTGCGCATGGGCTTTCTCTCTTTGCAGGAACAGGGGCTACTCTTTGTTGCCGTGCGCGGGCTTCTCACTGCAGTGCCATCTCTTGTTGTGGAGCACAGGCTCTAGGCACGGAGCTTCAGTAGCTGTGGTACACAGGCTCAGTAGCTGTGGCTCCCTGGCCCTAAAGCGCAGGCTCAGTAGTTGGTGTATGGGCTTAGTTGCTCCATGATACGTGGAATCTTCCTGGATCAGGGATCAAACCCATGTCCCCTGCATTGGCAGGTGGATTCCTATCCACAGGCCACCAGGAAAGCCTCCAGAATTTTCAACTGGGTGCTGCTCACCTGCTGGAGCTGAGGACAAGAATAAAGAGAGAAAGAAGTTTCCTCTTTCCTTTTTTAAAAAATTTTAAAATATTAATTTATTTTAATTGGAATCTAATTACTTTAGAATATTGTGGTGGTTTTTGCCATACATTGACATGAATCAGCCACAGGTGTACATGTGTCCCCCGATCCTTTTTCCTTTTAAACAGTGACTCTATGCTGAGCATCATTGATAGTGGAGATGGAATAAAGAGGAGGGAATGGGGGAAGGAAGGTGCAGATGCACATGGAAGGCGCCAGGGCCAGCTGCTCCCCTGGTTGATGCTGCTTTAAAAGCTGTGCTGGTCATTTGTGAGTCATTCAGGTCTGGACTGGACATGATTTTTTTTTTCTCTCCTGTTCTTTTTGTGACACAAAAGCAACTATGGCTCTGATTCCAAGCACAGTCAATGAGCAGCTACCAAGCTGGGGAGGGGGTGGGCCCCACAAGTTATCTGTCCTAAGAATGGCATCTTGGCAATACTACTCTGTCTGTCCCAGTCAGGGAGGAATGGACAGAAGGTCCGGCACATACAATTGATTCCAAGGGAAACAAGGAGAAGGTGGTTTCTTCTGCAGAACTTTGCCTTAAGCCTTGAATATATTCTCTCAAGAGTAGAACCTAGGTTTCCTCGGGCTGCCAGGACATTTCAGTGTTATCTGAGAAGTACATAATAGCTATTTGCTGAGATAAGAATTACACCAGGCTTGGCATCTGAAGTCTTAGGTCTGAGATCCGGCTCTTTAACTTCCTAGCTACGGCTGAGTTGCCTTCTTCCCAGCATAGTATGAAGGGCAAATGAGAAACATTATGACAACACTTTAGAAAACAGTAAGGCTGTGCAAATATTTGTTGGTTTGTTATTGTTACCTAGCAATACTAAGGGATTGCCCTTGTCTAGGTTCCAGGTAAATAGCCAGGGTCTGTGTAACTGAAGGCTTGGCAGGTTCAATTACAACTAAAAGGGTGAAATTAGATGATAGAGACTCTAATACGGGCTTCATCAAGAAGACATAGAATAACACAATGAGCAGACCACACACAATTTTTCTGAACAGTTGCTTTGGGTGGTTAACACTAACTCCTTCTCACCAGGGACTGGGTGAGAAAGGTTGTATTTTATAGATTGTATTTAATCCCTCCGCCATCCTCAGCTAGCTTCCCAGGTGGCACAGTGGTAAAGAATCCGTCTGCCTGTGCAGGAGACACAAGAGGCACTGATGTGATCCCTGGGTTTGGAAGATCCCTTGGAGTAGGAAACGGCAACCTCCTCCACTGTCCTTGCCTGGAAAATTCCACGGACAGAGGAGCCTGGTGGGCTACAGTCCGTAAGGTTGCAACACTGAGTTGGACACTGAGCATGCATGCCCACCACCATGCACTGAGCTGGCTAGCCCACCGCCAGCATTTTGCCTTGGGCATTCCTGGAGGCTCGGCCCCTACGAGCTCCTTCTCCTCCTATGGGTTTAGCCACACGTGCTTCTTGAGAGTTGTCCCTCCTCAGTGGTCTTACTCGCCTTGTCTACCTGGTCCCAGCAGCTGACCCTTTGCTTAGTTTCAGTTCCTGTCTCCATCCTCTCCTTGGACTCCATGCTTCAGAGTCCCCCTTGCTTCCCAGGGCCCACTGCCCTCACATTTCCCCACCTGAGTGGGGAGGTGAGCGACTTGAGTTCCACCTTCCCACCCTGGGGTAGGCTGCCTTCTATCGGAGCGCATCTTTCCCAGCATTTGGACAGGAGGTCTTTTCATGGTGTTGGGCGTTTACGACCTGCACTTTCTGATGAGCAGGGCACTCCACTCCCTGTGTCTTTCTTCAGCTCCTGTGACTCTTCCATGGTTAACTGATTAGTCATGCCGAAGCTCCCCCAGATTCTTATTACATTTTGCTGAGAACAGGGAGTCGCTTCTTTCTGTCTGGGAGGTGACCTCTGAGTCTCAGCCCTGGGTGCTTTTCTTAGGCTGCAGATCACTGCTGGGGTCCCGCCAACCTTACACCATCTTCTTAATGCTGTCTCCTGTATCTTCCTAAAACAGATTTTTCCATGACCACTTGGGCCTAAGAGTCAGTTTTAAGCTCCCAGATTGTCCCAGGAAACTCACCTTGACTTCAAGGATAACTTTCTACCTGTTAGGCGACATCAGCCTTCTACCCTTGCCTCTGTTTATGATCCCTTTGGTCTCTGCTGAGCATTGGAGATGTGGCTTCCATCTCAGGGCTCACCTCACCAGTTCCAGAGACGCCAGTGCTTCCAGTGCCAGGGACTGGGTCTGCTTATCCTGTCTGTCGTTCCCATGGTTGGAGCTGGGAAGAAAGAGCTTCTGGGCAAGATGCCACTAGCAAGCCTGTGTCCTTAAGAACAACAGATCCGTTTTCTCTCTGGTCGTTCAGAAATCTACTTCTCTCACAGCTGTGTGAAAAGAAGCCAAATGCCCATTCTTAATGTGCAACAACTGAGGCTCACATGCAAACTGCTGTTGTCTCAGTGGGGGAGCAATTTGCAACCATTTAAAATCCTTTCACTCTTCCCCGCTCCTCAGTGTATGGTTATACACGCACCAGTCCATATTTATTAGTGCAGATGGTGAGAGTCTCGTCATTGAAAGGGCTTAGAGCACAGGGGGAAATGGATTTTTGGCCTCACTCTGGCCTTATAAACAAGAAAGCTTGAATGATTTTAGGTTCCTGATTCTTGCCTCAAAAGAGCACAGTTTGCTTCTCTCCAAACACAAGAGGTTGTAAATTGGTAATTCATCTCCACCAAAGGCCACATGATGAGCAATTGTAGAAGTATTTTTTTCCTTGTGCAAAAGAGGAACCCGACATCTGAGTGGGGTTCCAGCTGGTATTTGCCTTTGACCGTTTGCAGCCCAAATGTAAACTGTCTTGGCGAATCCTGGGCTCCATGTACCTCTTGCCCCTCATCTGCATCACCTCCAGGGCTATCACAAGGGGAGAAGTCAGCTCAGCATTTCCATGTGACTTCTTAAAAATTTTTTTTGTGTGTGTGCAGCTAAAAAATAAATCAGTTCTAATAAAAACATTTATACTATATTCTTTATTGTCAGCTAATCCTGCCTGAACTCATTAAATGGCAGTGTGTGGGTTATTTGCTGTCAGTGAAATTATCAAAGGCATTTTTCAGCTGGAGCACCAGGAAAACATATACTTCAATGCCAACTAAAACAATAATGAGGAAATGTTATGATCAGTCTTGACCAGATGACCCTGCCCATTTTAGATTAGTTCTTAATTTCAGCGCAAGGGTCATCCTGTGAATTCTTACAATAAGTCACTGCTCACCACTCACATGAAAAAGATGTGACTTATTAGAAAACTCACTGTACTCATTGCAGTTAATGAGATGTGGAAAGCTTTGTAATTTGATTTGCTGGGCCATATGCTGTAAAGGGATACTGCTGATTTCATTCCTCCGTATTTAATTTAAGCAGTATGCAATACCTTCTTCATATAGCTACTTATATCATAAAAATTAACTTGGGGTATAAAAAATACACCATTGTGGGGTTTATTACTTGGTGTGGTTCAGTTTCAAGTGTTTTTCATGGAAACATCTGTAAGTAATGTGTGTGGGTCTAATTTTAAATCCCGCCAAATTTTTTCCATTTAACATTTGGTTTAACTGACAAGCTTTACAGAAGTGGTTTTCAGAGCTGTCGGTAACAGATACATACAGCATTCCCAAGGCCATAGCATTTTTTTTTTAAAGGAAGATAACAGTAATGCAAAACCTTAAAAAAAAAAAAAACACCAAAAAACCTTTTTTTACATGTCAGCATGTACAAGCTAGCAATTTAGAATGCAGTCACTTCTATCCTGTCAAGGACTGAAATCGAGAAATGGGCCAATGCCTACCCTTCTGGGTAGCCACCAGAAAAAAAAAAACCATGCTCTTTAAAAAAACAAAAAAAACAAACAACCCTTACTTTATTCTAAGGGGGCACCAAGAGTGGGTGTCTGATCCAAGGGCCTGATCAAAGCTGATCTGTAAAACCATAAAACAGGGCCTCTCTTTTCTTCATGTGGTGGGGTTAAGAGAGAAAAAAACGACAACCGCGAGTTAAATTTGAACTTCAGATAAACAACAACGATTTCGGTATAAATCTGTTCCCCAGGCGCCCAGTATTTTTGCTGGCTAAATCCGGTAACGCTACCACCAGGGTCAGAAGTGTTTGCTGACTCCATTCTATTCACGGGCACGGAAGCTTTATTTCAGGTTGCTTGATTTCGGTGGCTGACGAAATGAAACAGCTCGACCGGCAGGCGGGACAGTCGAAGCCATAAATACCCTCCTCCGGACCTGGGCCGGGAGCGCGCGCCTTCCCATCCTGGCCGCGCGGGGATGCTGACTCAGCGCCGGGGCAGGCACGAGGCGGGGACCCCCAGGAACATAATTAAACCGTTTCCAGGCCTGACTCTCAAATAAAATGCTTGTGTGGGAAGGGAAACTTGAGGGGGAAGTTAAACAACAAATGGAGAGGTGTGGAGTGAAACCCCAGGGAAACTGTTGGTTTTGCTTCAAGGGAATTGAATTGTGAAACTTGCAGTTGCGAAATTTCACTCAGTCGATTCTGGTGAGAACCGAAGTTTGTTTTAATTGTCAATGAAAACTCCTGGTGCCTGGGTCCTGGGGATCTAGCTAGGTAGGGAACCAAGGGGCGGCGAGAGTGGGAGCCGGTGTAGGTCCGATGACAGGGCCGGCCACTGGGGGTCAGGATAAGCTTGCAGGGTGCCCCTGCCGCCGGCTGAACTTTCTCCGGAGGAGATGCCCTGCCGGCCCCAAGAAACTCAAGGCCTGCGGAGAAGGTGGGGAGAGACGCACCTTAGGTGTCCCTGGAGCCCGCCGCGTCCTCTTTGAGGCTGGCCCGGCAGCCCATTTGTAAGGTAGATCTAGGCCCCCACACACGTTGGGGCCACTGTCGGCACTATATTGCCGTTATGAGAGTCAAGCAGGCTTGCCGTTGACAACACTCTAATAACAGAGGTGTGGCCTTGTTGAAGATGTTATGTAAAAGCAAATGATTCCTTTGAATATCAGAACAAGGCGGAAAGGTCCAGCCCTGGGTTTTCTGCCCGATGATTTGTTTTTTTGAACTTAAGAAAAAAACCAAAAAACAAAAAACCAGAAAGGAAAAACCACCTCAAATGTTCAACCAAGCTTTAATTTTTGTTTGTTGCTGCCTTTTTCTTCAAATCAAGGTTGCCTTCTCATTAACCCTAGATGCAGCCACAGAAAATTCGATTCCCCTCACTGAGGGATTAACCACGGAGAAGAGTGTGGGGCTGGGGAAACCTTGAGAGTCTTGAGATCAACGAGTCTGAAATGTTTGAAAGAAAAAAAAAAGCTTCAGTGGTTTAAGAGCTTCACTAAGACATTTTAAAGAAAAAATAAAAATTGCCCTTATTAAAGAGCTTTGGCAATCCAAATACATGTCCATTTTCTTTTGTCAATAAGATATCTGATTCATTCTGTGCATCGTAATGCTTAATAGAAATGCTAGAATTCCTATTCAATCCCCAAACAAGAGTCTTATAGCCAACTCTATGATTTTTGCAAAGACCAATTTTTTGTTAAAGCTTCACGTTTCTGTTCCTTTTGGTGATGGTACATGAAGAAAAACCCAATGCCTTTCTTAGTACCTGAATGAGAGAGGAAAATGGCCCACATCTTTCAACTGGGCCCAAATGTTTGGGTGGCAGGCCTGCTTGAATTGAGAGTGATGTTTAGAGCTGATCTATTTTGAATATCCATTAATTCACTCATTCAACCAGCATCTCCTAAGCACTCATCATATCTGGTGCAATGTCTTGTATTAGAGTCATGGTCTCACCTTCCAGGAGCTCTCTGGCTGGTCAGGAAGCAGACAATGTGAGGAGAACAGAAGTTATTCTACTGTATTGGAAAAGGCACTCATCTTGTCCTCTCTTTCTCATCTAGAAGATGAGAAAAAACCAGGTCAGTCAACATGGTTTAATAAACAAGTGGCACCTTGACAGTAACGACCAAAATCCAGTTTAATTTGCTAATATCCATCCTTCCTGGCCGACTGCTTCCTTTTTCTAGGGGTCCATCTTATTCTTCCAGTGACCCAAAGTGCCCTTTGAAACCATGCCCTCTGCCTTCAAACCAGTGGGATCAAATGGGGATGTGGGCAGAAAGTAAGCTGAGCACTTGTACTCTCTGACTTTGTAACCAGCTGTTGAATAGCTTGACATGGCTTTACTGTGAGAGTGAGGAAACCACTGTTCTTTTCCTTCTGGAATGAAGAGAAGCCAGAAGTTTATTTAATCTTTTCTAGGCAACTTATTTTATTGCATTTTTAATTTCCTCTCTTGCATTAACATGACCCTTTTCACTGGCTTCCCACGCCTGGTGCTTAATTACTTATCATTAGCAATGTACACGGGGGCCTTGCTGCATATTTATAAATGCGATCATTAGTACATGGAAAGACAAAGGCTTCTTTAAGACTGTCATTAGTTATTCTGTTTTCATGGAAATGTTCATTAGGAGAAACTACCCACCTGGTTAAATAATTATAATTAAAAATTGGTAGTCTCTTTTGCATTTCGAGCTTGCTGTTTGTTCCGTCTGTTTGTACGTAGCTAAACAAGTCATATTTGGCCAGTATTCTATCCTTCATTTTCACAAAAATCATCAACAAATAGAGACTTTTTGTTATTAACCTATAGGTGGTGACTGATTTGCAGTGTGACAAATATAATTTTTGTAATGCAGCAGTTATTTCCGAACCCATTAACCAGCCATGGAATGGTGATTCAGTGAATAGCATTAAGGATCTCTGGTTGATTTCATTTTCTGGTCTTCTGTCAATGGTGCAAATTGAACTCCAGGTTTCTAACTGAACTATGTAAAGGGTCTTCTTTAGCTCCTCAACCTGGAGACACCAGGCTGGGTGGCCACCCTTCCCTTGCATGTGCCAGGCAAGACAAGTGGCAGTTGAATGGCTTGAATGCTTGTGTGTCAGCGTTCGACTCTAAGTTCTGGACTAGGGGTAACCACAGCAGTGTTCTAGCTGGGGCCAAGCCAATGCCTAAGAGAGTCCACAAGGAGTCTTCAAATTGCTAGCAAATGGCCATGAGGCCCATACGTGGTTACGTGTCAGCTGAGCTGAAACAAATGAGGTGACAGAAACACAAGAAAGGAGGCCCGGTCACGCTGCTGCCCACTCCCCTCTGCCCAGACTGGTCCTCAGCAAGCCACCACCCCGAACTGATGAGAGTATGCCACTGATAAACCACAACTGTGGGAAATGCTGGGTGGAGGCATAAATATCATCTGTAAACAATTAGGCAGCCACTGCTCATTCAGTGCCGTTTTGAGAAGCTAAGGAAGTCTGCAATCAGTTATATCTCCAATTACCATAAAAATATATTAGCCATTCATTCATTTATTAATGATTCATCAGTTAACCACATATAATGAGCAAATAATTAGCAGTGCTGTACGGTTGCCAAAATTGAAGAAGTGTTGGCATTTTAAAGATGAAAGGTTGCATTTATGCAAAAGTCTGGTGATGATAAAGTTAATATGGAAGATAATTATAAAAGTGGCTGTCCTATATTACAGGCTGAGGTACTACACAAGTTGCCTAATTGAACCGAAATTAATATTCTTCCGAAGTCTGTGTGTTGCCACACACAAACTGCTGAATTTCTCCTGAAGATCTCCCTTCAGTAAGGTGCACTGCACAATACAAGTTAATAAAATGCCAGACAGCTAGACTGTGTTCTTTGTTTGCTTGGTTCAGGGCCTCATGGAAAACAATAAATTGCATTCATGTCAGCTGAGGCCCATCCCTTTGCTAATTACCGTTTGGTGCTGAAATGACTTCTGTGAAATTGGGAGCATGAGGAAACATACAGCCATACAAGGGAGGCTTTTCAGAGTTTTGCAGTAATGTGAGATAGGCCTCAGGCACACAGATGTTAAAACAGTGAATTCCCCCACAGATTACACTAATGGAAACCCTGTCAGGGTAAGTCAAATCCGGGTCTGTGGTCAAAATCTAATTAAGGTTTCTGTACTTAAAAAGAATATGAATGCCTGGGGGTGGTGATGAATGTATAAGAAACTCACTTGTTTGTAAAATTGTTAGCATGAATAGTAAGTATCGTGGGGCTGTTACCTGCCATGTAACACCTGTTTTCTGAGTTGCTCTCGACTTTTGCTGGATGGATCAGGGAGGGTGGTTTCAGAGGACAGTGAATCCTGCCCAGGCCGCAGTGACCTCTCATCTTTGGGGCCTGGTGCAAGGCAGGGTTTGAGGTCACGGATGAAAGTGGATCCTTAGAAGTCACCCTGGAATTCCAGAGGATTTTTTGCTTTGCCACATGAAAACCGCACCAGATGATCCTGCCCAACTGCCTGGCGCCACTGAGGAAATAGTTCCTATGAAGGGTGTGGGGCTGGCCAAGTCTCCTCTCTGGGGAAACAAAGGGTCGTCTGCTGCCGGGGTGCGCCCTCCAGCCCGGCCGCCCTGCCTCCCGAACAGCTGCAGTGGGCAGGCGCGGCCCTGATTCTAATAGAGGAAATGAATTTATAATGCTGCAGTCTCTTCATTTTCACCATGCACAAATTTCCCCTTAAATACTTAAAAACACCACTCAGAGCTGGATATACCTTAAATTTCGAATAAATGAAACCTTAATCCAGTCTGTTGCTGAGTCTGAGTTGTTATTAAAGAAATAAATTTGAAACAGCAAGTGGTTTGAGAATTTTTGAATTTAATTATTTAAATCTACTTAGGGTAACTCTCACACGCTATTTCAGTTTCCCATTGAGAACATGAATTCTGGGAAAGGTATCCCACGCAGGGCCCTGGAAATATTAACTTTCATGTATAACTGTGGGCTCAGCTGTGCCACCCTCCTCCCCCAAAATGCGAAAGAAAGAAACTTGGAAATTCTTTTTATTTTTTCCTCTGTAAATTCTAGCTAAGTGATAGAGGACTTATTTTTCAAAGAATAAAGGAAGCCAGGTCCTCTTCTTTCAGTTTCTCAGGCCTTCTTCAATTGCATTGCTTGTGTGTCATCACCTGAAGATCTTTAGCGAGCAGATTTACACAGTCATTGGTTGAGCAAAGTTAGGGAGCAAAAGGTAAAGAGAGATGATGAGCTGTTCTACTGAAATGGCCAGCAACCTCATTAGGGTTATTTTGGCCAAGTGAGTGTCTGGGGCCTGATATTTGACAGTTGAGAAAATGACAACTCTTCTGATGAGTCCTAAGAGTGGTGTCCTAAGGATTCTTGGGGTGGAGCTCCTGGCCCTTTCGGTGCCACTTGGCTCCTGAGGCTAGGAGAGTCATGGTCAGGGTCCCTGGAGCCATTGCCTTTGTTAGTAAGAGATATCTCCTGATAGTAGCAGTCCAGTTTTTTAAAGCATCCACGATGGGAAAGGGGAGGGGGAGAAGGTGCAAGACTCAGGCACAAATGTATGACTTTACCTTTTTCTCCAGTTTCCCAGGATTTTGGTATGACACAGGATAGGTTTGCTGGGACCCTGTGAGGAGGGTTAAATTACTTACACCTGTGAAGAATCTTGCTGGAGTGTGGTCTTTCCTCCTTCAGTGAGATCCCAAAGCCCGAGGCAGAAAGAAGCCCAGCATCTGATTTATTCCTATTTTCTGCTGGCCACTTGTTATTGACTGGAACTGCAAAATCCTACACCCAACCCAGACTAACAAGAGGACATTGACTTGGAGGGATTTTTAGATGCAGAATTCTGTTTTTTTGGTCAATATAAAAATCTTCAAAGAAGCTAAAACCTTGGAGAAAAAAGCAAATCTTAGTGTGAGGCTCAGGCTTAGCTTTGACATAGTACCCAATAACTGCAAAGGACTATGGAAATTCAGTGTCCAGAGGATGAGTGAATGTTTTACCATCTAAAAGAAAACACAGAGGAGCGCTAGACAGGGGTTTCTACAGGAAGTAAGGGCCAGTGGTAGGAACGGCTCAGAATCGAGAGTTTCTGGGTTTATGTTTTTAATAACTGTAGCATAGTCTTAAAACTAATTCCGAGTATTTAATTTTTATGAAATCTATATATATTTATGGAAGAACTCCTGCTTTCCAGGCACAGTGCTGGGCCCTAAGACTTCAGATAGGAAAAGCCATTGTTCCTGCTCTTGGGGGCTCTCATTTCTGCTGAGGGGGTGTGGTGGGGACAGGCACTCAAACAGCATGAATCCAACTCCACGTAGCCAAATTTCTGCATCATTACAATGCCTGGCATGTAGGAGCCCAATAAACGTTTGCTTAATGAAAGGATCTGCTAAGAGGGGAGTGTCGTGTTTCTTGTCTTTCTATTGTGATTTATAGCACCAACGCTTATAATTCATTTTATGCTCCTCTATGCTATATAAGTACAAATTATTAAATATCATCATCATAAACTAGGGTCTTAAACACCAGTTATATTTTCCTATGAAGTTAGTGACATTTAGATTCTTTTGTTGGGCAGATGGTGTTATATTGCACCTGTTGGAAGAGTAGGCATTTTGGGGAGGGACATTAATTCAGAGCTATTTATAATATAAGAAAATACTGGGGTTCTTAATAAATAAGTTTTTATTGTTTCCCAAGGAAGTAACACATATCCTAGCCTTGTTAGTTGCTCAGTCATGTCAGATTCTTTGCGACCCCATGGACTGTAACCTACTAGGCTCCTCTGTCCATGGAATTCTCCAGGCAAGAATGTTGGAGTGGATTGTATTCCCTTCTCCAGGGGTTTTTCCTGACCCAGTGATTGAATCCATGTCTTCTGCATCTCCTGCATTGCTGGCAGATTCTTTACTGCCTGAGCCACCAGGGAAACCTTAAATTATTATTTTCTATGAGATTCTAACTCTTTGAATTGGAGCTTCTGAAATTGAAAGATCATTTTTTCTTAAAGCTCTATTCTACATTTCCTCTTCATTTCTGGTTTTCTCTTTCAGGATTGACTTTAATTCCAATTTGTTCTCAGCTTCTCCTCCACAAGTCTCTCTCCTTTGTGTCTGTCTCCATCATTCTCCTTTTCCCTCTCCTGCCAAGACATTTCATGCTCCTTGCACCACAATGGAGCCCAACTCTACTATGATCTGTTGGGGTGTATGGAGCAGCTGTTTCAGCCTGGATTTCTGAGCTTTTATAACCCACCTACTCCCAGTCCACCCTGGGCAGAAAGCACTGCAAGAGCCAGGCTGCCTTCCTCATCATCCCACGAGTGTCATGTTTGTTTCTTGGGCCTCTGTTCATGTTCCTGTCTTATCTGGAGGTTGTCTCTTCCTGTTGCACCTTTCTACATGTCGTATATCTATTGGCCATCTCCTCTTTGAACTTGTTCTTTTTTCTTTCCTTGATCTTCACCTCTTCTAAACTTCTCTTGCTCTTTCTGTTCTATCCTATAGTTTAGTCTTAGCTTCCCATATAAACCCAGAGCTTCTTGTAGCTATAAGAAGCTACAGTATTTATTATGTACCAGGCTGTGTATTAAGGTGTGTGTGTGTGTTAGTCACTCAGTCAAGTCTGCTCTTTGTGACCCCATGGACTATGGCCTGCCAGATGCCTCTGTCCATGGAATTCTCTAAGCAAGGATACTGGAGTGGATAGTCATTCCTTTCTCCAGGAGATTTTTCCCAACCTAGGGATCAAACCTGGATCTCTTGCACTGCAGGGGATCTTTTACCATCTGAGCTACCAGGGAATTAAAGTATATTAAGCCCCCTATATTAAAGTTCATTTCAGTTTAGTTCAGTCTCTCAGTCGTGTCTGACTCTTTGCGACCCCATGAATCGCAGTACGCCAGGTCTACCTGTCCATCACCAACTACCGGAGTTCACTCAGACTCACATCCATCGAGTCAGTGATGCCATCCAGCCATCTCATCCTCGGTCGTCCCCTTCTCCTCCTGCCCCCAATCCCTCCCAGCATCAGAGTCTTTTTCAATGAGTCAACTCTTCGCATGAGGTGGCCAAAGTACTGGAGCTTCAGCTTTAGCATCATTCCTCCAAAGAAATCCTAGGGCTGATCTCCTTCAGAATGGACTGGTTGGGTCTCCTTGCAGTCCAAGGGACTCTCAAGAGTCTTCTCCAACACCACAGTTCAAAAGCATCAGTTCTTTGGTGCTCAGTCTTCTTCACAGTCCAACTCTCACATCCATACATGACCACAGGAAAAACCATAGCCTTGACTAGACGGACTTTTGTTGGCAAAGTAATGTCTCTGCTTTTCAATATGCTATCTAGGTTGGTCATAACTTTCCTTCCAAGGAGTAAGCATCTTTTAATTTCATGGCTGCAGTCACCATCTGCAGTGATTTTGGAGCCCAAAAAAATAAAGTCTGACACTGTTTCCACTGTTTCTCCATCTATTTCCCATGAAATGATGGGACCAGATGCCATGATCTTCATTTTCTGAATGTTGAGCTTTAAGCCAACTTTTTTCACTCTCCTCTTTCACTCTTATCAAGAGGCTTTTTAGTTCCTCTTCACTTTCTACCATAAGGGTAGTGTTGTCTGCATATCTGAGGTTATTGATATTTCTCCTGGCAATCTTGATTCCAGCTTGTCCTTCTTTCAGCCTAGCGTTTCTCATGATGTACTCTGTATTAAAGTACATTGCGTTATTATTTCATTTAATCTTTATGACAATCCTGTGATGTAGGCATGATTGTTATTTTCATTTTACAAAGGCCCGGAAAGCATGAGTGACTTACCCAGGTCATACAGTAAATAAGAGGTAGAGCTGGGTTATCTAGTGGATCAGTGGTAAAAAGCCTGCTTGCCAATGCAAGAGACATGGGTTTGATCCCTGGGTCAGGAAAATCCCCTGGAGAAGGAAATGGCAACTCACTTCAGTATTCTTGCCTGGAAAATTACATAGACAGAGGAGCCTGGTGGGCTCCTGTCCATGGGGTCACAAAAGAGTCAGACATAACTTACCAACTAAACAACAATAGCTGGCTGCTAAAGCAGAGACATTACTTTGCCAACTAAGGTCCGTCTAGTCAAGGCTATGGTTTTTCCTGTGTTATGCATGGATGTGAGAGTTGGACTGTGAAGACAGCTGAGCGCAGAAGAATTGATGTTTTTGAACTGTGGTGTTGGAGAAGACTCTTGAGAGTCCCTTGGACTGCAAGGAGATCCAACCAGTCCATTCTAAAGGAGATCAGTCCTGGGTGTTCTTTGGAGGGAATGATGCTAAAGCTGAAACTCTAGTAATTTGGCCACCTCATGCGAAGTGTTGACTTACTGAAAAAGACCCTGATGCTGGGAGGGACTGGGGGCAGGAGGAAAAGGGGACGACAGAGGATGAGATGGCTGGATGGCATCACCGACTCAATGGATGTGAGTTTGAGTGAACTCTGGGAGTTGGTGAGGGACAGGGAGGCCTGGCGTGCTGCAATTCATGGGGTCGCAAAGAGTCAGACACAACTGAGTGACTGAACTGAACTGAACTGATAGTCACTACACTGAACCACCCAGATCCCCCTTGGAATGGAAGGACTTACCTCTCAAATTGGTAGGAGTGCTGCTGGCTAATAATACTCAGGTGTCAGCCTTCTGCTATCTACCTTTTCTTAAGGGAGTCTCTTTATTCACTGTCACACCCCTTTGCTGGAGTAGCCTGCCTCGGAATGCTGTTTTTCAGAGGTATAAAGGACTGTCCATCTCACCTCAGCTTGGGACAACTCCAATGTGCAAACCAGCTTCAGAAGTCTGAAGCTGGCTGAGGTGATGCTAAGATGGAATTTTGGAGCTTGACTACCTGCTGTTGAAGATCATAAGATTAGTGGAGTTCCAAGGAAGGCTGAACGCTCATCTAGGCAGGTGTGCTGTGAGACACTAAGTTCCTGATTGGGAAGCAGCAGGATCTTGAGATAAGAGATTGTGACATCTGAATTGAAGTGCTTGACATCTCAAGACTCTAGATTCCCCTGAACTCTCTGGGGCCACAGAATGGGCCCCCTCTCCTCTGCTGAAGACCAACACCACTCCTCTCTTGTTTGACAACAAGACAAATGTATTTCCTCTCTTGCAAGACAAATGGATTCCTTCTCTTGAAGATCTGCCTCGATGTCCTCTCTCTTGACAGCCAGACTGATAAATAGGGGAAATCACAGCACTGCCGGCTGGGGAAGTGCTGATCTTACTAGGGGAGGAGAGGTCCTATACCTGGAAGGAACTGTGAGATCTAGACAACAATGCTGGCAGGATCCAGGACACTAAAGGGACTGGGTTCTGGGAGTACTGGATCAAAGTGGGTGGAACATGAAGTTATATTAAAGAGGATTTATCAATATGGGAGGACTCTCCTGGGATACAGGACATCAGCAAGGGTCCTGGGATACCTTACTCTTTTCTTAAGACTGCTCTCAGATGCCTGAAGAAAGTAACAGTCCACATAAAGTGAAGTAGAAATGAGTTATTGTGATAGTGGGGAAAGGATTAAAAAGGCTCAGAGAAATGGGCTTGGCAAAGTAGAAATACCACAGAAGGTCAGAAATCTCACCAAAATATGTTCATTGGGAGGTTTCAGAGGACAGACTATACAGATTTTGAAGAGCAGTTCCTGGTATGCTCTGGGACTCTGCATATTAATCATCAAATGATTATGAGGCTAGAACTGTCTCTTATGAACTGTTTTATGAACTGAACAGAAACAGATCACAATGGACAGTTAACAGATTCACCAAAGTTGGGTGGGGAAGGCTAGAGGGAATCCACTGCAAGATGGAAAGGGTGCATTCAGGACTGAACATGAGCAGGGCCAGAAGGCACAAGTAACTGCGTGATCAGCTGGCTCAGGCCCCCAGTCATCATCTGCCACCATTAGACTGCCTCTCTCAGTGCACAGAGGCTGCATGGGGTCCTTTGTGACCAGTTGATGGAGAAAGAACGTAAGAAGCTGAGCTTGGTTCATGAACATGTTGTCCTGATATGTAACTGCAAGCAGAAATGGACTGCTGCTGTACTAAAGCCCTACTCAGGAGTGACCTTGAAGTCACCAATCAGTGGAAATTCTCTTTATAAGTGTAGCTTCAAATGGTATACCTTATCCACCATGTGGGGAAGAATATAGATAAACTCACATGCAATGGCAAATGGCTTGGCTGAATAGTCAGGAGTTAGAAGGAAGAAGATTAGAAGACAAGGAAGTTTGGGGAAGAGGCATTCCTGTGGAAATGGGCATGAGGTGTGAAGATCTTTGAATCACAGGTTAACTTTCACCAGAGAGCATTTAACACAGAAGAGGTCTTGTTAAATAAACAAGATAGAATGACTAGATCAGTTGACAGCAGCCAGCCACTGCCATCGATCACCCCAGGCCTGGCACAACGGATGCATAAATGGAATGGGGTTTACCTTTACTGCCTGCAGAGCCCCAACTTGCACCACCATCTGCATCGGAGGGCTTAGAGTATTTAATCCATTGAGTGGATACCACGCCTCGTTGAAGTGAAGTCACTCAGTCGTGTCCGACTCTTTGCGACCCCA
This sequence comes from Aepyceros melampus, assembly GCA_006408695.1. Lineage (NCBI taxonomy): Eukaryota > Metazoa > Chordata > Mammalia > Artiodactyla > Bovidae > Aepyceros > Aepyceros melampus. The sequence goes on from SJXQ01001034.1 coordinate 67,445, forward strand.
TAGACTGTAGCCTATCAGACTCCTCTGTCCACGGGATTTTCCAGGCAAGAGTACTGGAGTGGATTGCCATTTCCTTCTCCAGGGGATCTTCCCAACCCAGGGACTGAACCCGGGTCTCCCACATTGCAGGCAGATGCTTTACCATCTGAGCCACCAGGGAAGCACACTAAATAGCCCACTTTATGGCAAAGGAGATGCACCAGAGGGTACAGTGCTGTGGGATCTACTCATCTTATCTCACATAGCACTAGCGAGAAGCAGCTGGAGTGATGGAATGGCCTGTTGAAGACAAAGCTGTGGCACCAGCTTGGGGGTTGTGTCTGAGGATCAGGCACTGTCCTCTAGGATTCAGTGTACGTTCTCAATCAATGACCATCGTATGGAGCTGTGCCCCAAATGGAAGAAAATATGCATCAAGGAACCAAGGGGTGAAAGTAGGGGTGGTTCTGCTTCCCGTTACTCCCAATAAACCAGGTAGGGAATTTACACTTCCCTTCCCCACAGCTCTGGGCTCAGCAGGCTTAGAGATCTTGATTTCCAAAAGAAAAACACTTCCATCAGGGAACACGGTAAGAGTCTCATTGAATTCTAAGCTATGCTACTGGCTGGGCATTTCTGATTTCATGAGCCAAGGAACCACCATCTCAGTACAGGATTTGACACTGACCAAGAAGAAGTAGGACAGTACTTATACAATAGGGGCAGGGAGATCTATGTTTTACCACTCAGGGGAACCATTTGAGTCTTTGGGTATTCTCTTGCCCAATTTTGATGATAAATGAACAAAATGCAGCAACCATGGCCTGAGAAGAGAAGATCCTTTAAAGATGAGGGTGCTGAGGATAAAGGGAATCTAAAATGGTTGTTAAAAGAGGGAGATAATGATATCAGTTGTCATCACGAATCTGACTGTAGCTGTAGCTTGCTTCAGCTACAGCAGGGGCTGGGCTGGTGGGGGGTGGATGCTGGTACTTTCAGGGGCTGTTTCTTTGTCTTTCAGGCTGCCTGAGTGGTTGGTCACAATTGGTGCTTCCATTTCTGATACACCAGGTTAGGCTGTGGGATGGCATTTACCATCTCTTCTAGACTTTTCATTTTATTTGAAGCCTATTATTCATCCACTGAGCATTTATTACACTTCTACTATGTCTTCAGCTTTGTTCTTTGTATAGGGATTGAGAAAATGAATAAGAGAAGTAAGACGTAACTCTCGCCCTTAAGAAACTCACAGTCAGGTGGAGGAAAAAGATACGGAACCAAACTAGTGTAAATACTACAGTAAATGGAGCAGTAGAGATGGGTGTAAAGGAAAAATGTCTTATCCAGCTTGGTGGTCAGAGCGGAAGGAGAATGTAACGCAAAAGTTTCCAGGAGTTGAGGCCTGAGCTTAGGGTTATAAAATAGGGAAGATCAGGGTGCAGTGAAAGACTATTCCAGGCAGAGCAAAGGTGAAAAATAGCGTGGCTGGATGTTGCTAGAGCGCAGAGGACAAGGTCAGGGAAAGCAGTGATCAGGTAGTGGAGGCTCTTACATTCCATGCTGAGCAGCATAAACGTATCCTGTGGACGACATGGAGACACTGACAGGATCTCAGTGGGAAATGGGGTTCTAATGCCTCCTCAGTCTTTTCAGTGTCCTGTTTGCAGCTGCCCCTCTTACTTCCCAGAAATGCAGCTGCTCGAGTGTCTTTTGGTCACTGTGCATGACACCTTACAAAATTATTTTATTCTGCAGCAGATCTTCGTTCTGGCAGATACTAGTGAATTTGGCTTTCATTTTTTAAATTTATTTTTCTTTTTATAGAATTATTGTTGCTGTACAATATTATATGTCACAGGTGTACAATATAGTGATCCACAATTTTTGAGGATTATACTCTATTTATAGCTATTGTAAAATATTGGCTATATTCCCCATATTGTATAATATATCCCTGTAGCTTATTTTACATCTAATAGTTTGTACCTCTTAATCCCCTAGGCTTATATTGTCCCTTCCCCTTTCGCTCTCCCCACTGGAAACCACTAGTTTATTCTCTACACCTGTGAGTCTCTACATCTGCTTCTTTTATGTTATATTCATGTTTGTTACACTTTTTAGATTCCACATATAAGTGACATCATATAGTATTTATCTTTCTCTGTCTAACTTATTTCAATAGCATAATGCCCTCCAAGTCTATACATGTTGCTGTAAATGGCAAAATTTCTTTCTTTTTTTATATTTAAGTACTATTCACTATATAGTGGAATATATATATATATATATATACACATACATACACACAATAGAAGACTGGAGATATATATATATATATATATATATCTCACATCTTCTTTATCCAGTCACCTATTGATGGACACTTAAGTTGCTTTCATATCTTGGCAATCATAAGTAATACTGCTATGAAGACTGTGGCATATCTATTCAGGCAACTTTTTTAAAATATTTTTTTCTCTCTTTATTCTGAGTATTTTTTTGCATCTATTGAGATGACTGTATGGTTTTTATGCTTCAATTTACTGATATGATGTATCACATTGGTTGATTCATTTTTAGATACTGAAAAATCCTTGTATCCCTGGGATGAATCCCACTTGATCATGGTATGTAATCTTTTAATGTATTGTTGGATACAGATTGCTAGAATTTTGTTGAGGATTTTTGTATCCATGTTCATCAGTGACATTGGCCTTTAATTGTGTGTGTGTGTGTGTGTGTATTTGTGTATGTGGTATCTCTGTCTGGTTCTGGTGTCAAGGTGATGGTGGCCTCATAAAATGAATTTGGAAGTTTTCCTTCCTCATGAATATTTTTAAAAAATGTTTTTTTCAAGTGGCTTTTAAAAAGACAACCTCAAGATCACTTTCTGTTGGTAGGGTCTGTAGCAGAGGAGTTGCTGATGCCTTTTCAGCTATTCTAGATTGCTGAAAGTTGCCCCATTTCCTCCAAATTATTTAAAACAAGAAATACCTAAAGGCATGGCAGGGGAAGTCCATGACTGATTACAGGCCCAGAGTTCTAGGAGAACATTAGTAATCTTTTAAAGATTGTTGGATACAGATTGCTAGAATTTTGTTGAGGATTTTTGTATCCATGTTCATCAGTGACATTGGCCTTTAATTGTGTGTGTGTGTGTGTGTGTGTATTTGTGTATGTGGTATCTCTGTCTGGTTCTGGTGTCAAGGTGATGGTGGCCTCATAAAATGAATTTGGAAGTTTTCCTTCCTCATGAATATTTTTAAAAAATGTTTTTTTCAAGTGGCTTTTAAAAAGACAACCTCAAGATCACTTTCTGTTGGTAGGGTCTGTAGCAGAGGAGTTGCTGATGCCTTTTCAGCTATTCTAGATTGCTGAAAGTTGCCCCATTTCCTCCAAATTATTTAAAACAAGAAATACCTAAAGGCATGGCAGGGGAAGTCCATGACTGATTACAGGCCCAGAGTTCTAGGAGAACATTGTTAGTACTGAGATAACTGTCCAGAAACTCCTCACATTGTTGGTGCTTGGAAAAGCCTCATTAGTGTGGACTACTTTGCTGAGTTAATAAAACTCTCTGATGATCATTCTAAAGATAGAGAACCCACAAGAGAATATGACTCAATCCTAGTCACAAAACCCAAGATTTCAGCATCCCAAAGAAGCTTAAAGAAGGTGATGAACTCTGAATGTCAAGAAAGATCATCATGTATTAGGAAACAAGAAGACAGGTGAACTATTTTGGCGACAAGCTCCAGATCAAATTAAAAGCCAACACTGAATTCCAGACAGAATCCAACGTTTTATGTAGATGAACTCAAATATGTGGTAGAGGTCACCTTTGGTTTCTTGGTTATTTTATTCACTAATAACCATCTAGAACACAAAATCATGAATTGGAATACTCAACAATGAGTTTAAGAAATACAACCAGTCTACTGGTATGAAAACATACTTGCTTGCAAAAATGGGGTATTTTTGAAAAATTATGTCACTAGGATGAGCCACTTGGACCAGCTGTCCCAAATTAGGGATCCGTAAAGACCTCTATAACCGAATAGTTTGTATCATGGGTCAGTACTTGGTCTTCTTAATTTCCCATCTAAATCACACAGTATGTGTGCATGCTAAGTTGCTTCATTCATGTCTGACTCTGTGCAAGCCTATGGACTGTAGACTGCCAGGCTCCTCTTTCCATATGGATTCTGCAGGCAACAGTACTGGAGTGGGTTGCCATGCCCTCCTTCTGAAGGATCTTCCGGACTCAGATATCGAACCAGCCTCTCTATGTCTCCTGAATTGGCCGGTGGGTTCTTTATCACTGGCACCACCCGGGAAGCCCAGAACACATAGATCTAACACCAAATGTTTTTCCAACAGAGGCCAAGGTGTCAACTTACACATCACACACAGAGACTCAAGTTTGATATCAGGCATTAAGTACCCTTTAGAAATTAGGTAGCACTCTGATATAGCTAAGATTGGAAAAGACAACAGCAAATGGTCAGGGCTCCAACCGAAATCATTCTCTTGTGAGTAGCTTTTTGTGAGCAAAACAACTGGTATGAATTGAATGTGGGAGAAGATTTACTAAGTGGTTTCTTCTTAACCTATTACATCTCCTGTTAGGTTTAATGCAGATGTTAGAGATCTGCATAAAAATGGTCACGTTTCCAAATGGCTGGAAGAACTGAGTGGAAAGTCCTCCAGGGCTCTCTGGGTTTCCAACCATGTCTCTGTTCCCGCCTTCACCCGATTGCTACTCTCTCCCCTGTAAAATCCCCTTTCAGTCCCTAGTAAATTGGACTCTTTAATCCCAGTATAATTTCCAGCCTGTTTCTATTAGAAGCTGGGTGTTTCCCACAGTGATTCACTTGGTTGCCCTGCCCAGAAGGGACCAAAGACATCAGCTACCACTGACTCTTGCTGATTGGACTGAAAGATGAACAGAAAGAGGCAATGAGTGCCGCTTGGTTCCCAAAAGACTTTAGACTGAAAGAAGCAAGCTTTCCTGGGGGAGGAAAGGACAGTTTAAACATAGTGATAACACTGACCCAGATGGATTTTTTTTTTTTGGTCTCAAATCTGACAGACCAGTTTTATCCATTTTTGAATATAAAAAAAGAGGTAGAGACCTGAAGTTTTCAGACCCAGCTGTGCTACCAACTTTAGGACGTGGTTTTCTTTACCTGAAACACTATGCACTGTAGGATGATGTAGTGATCTCTGAGTTTCCTTTTACCTTGAAAATTCATGAAAAAGAATCACATGTGGCCACCCTGGATGGCAATGTTGCTACTGTATGTTTTCTTTAAACAGAGTCTCAAATCCATTCAATATGAAGTAGATTAGTAATAGGAACCAGAGACTCTGAAGAGGCCACCCTCATATACAGGGAATTTACTGTCTTGCCCTGTGTATTTTATGTTTATTTCTGCTGACTCCTAGGTGGGGGTTGATTCTAGGGAAGTAACACTTATTAGAATCCAAGTGGAGGGAGAAAGTTTCTCCCTCATCTCTCTTTCCCGAACAATCTAGCTTCATCATCTTGTGTTGACATTACTTATGAATGCTAATGAGCTCATAAATGCTAATTAATAACTCCATGTGCTTCTATTTATTGGCAAATATAGAGATCCAGGTGCAGTGTAGACCTGGCCCCAAACGCAGTGCCTCTCTCCACCTCTGAGCTGAGAATAGGGATAGGATGATTCCTGCAGTACTGCTGAAGTCGGGGGCCTTTATCTTTTAATACATGCAGGAAGTTGGGGGCCTTTATCTTTTAATACATGCAGGAACTATGATTAAAGTCTCACAAAATTATTGGCTTCTGATTTCCCGCAGAGGAAAGAAACTGGGGTAAAATCCAGCAAATAGCAAGGCTAGGTTGGACTCTCAGTCTCTGGGGAGGGTCAAAGCTCAGCGGTGGACAGGCACCCTCCCCAGCATGCCCTGGAGGCCCTGCCACCTTGGCGCTGAGTGGGTGATGCTGAGAGCTCCACATGGAGGAACAGAGAGAAGGGCAATGGGGCTTTGGGGGCAGCACTCAGCACCTTTGTTCTCTTACAAACGCAGCTGCCCTGTCCCTTCAACACCAACTTTTGCTCTAAAATCCTCACAGTGCTATCGTGTAGTCCTATTTATTACTACTCCTATTTGAGCATTTGGTAGACTGAGGCAGCAGGGTGGTGTCACTTAACCAAGCTCACACAATAAATCAGTAGCCAAGCTGGGATGTGAACATGGCCATCACCTTGAAGGGGGCTTCCCTGGTGGCTCAGATGGTAAAGAATCTGCCTGCAATGTGAGCGACTCAGGTTTGACATCTGAGTTGGGAAGATCCCCTGAAGAAGAGAATGGCTACCCACTCCAGTATTCTTGCCTGGAGAATTCCATGGACAGAAGAACCTGGCAGGCTACAGTCAGTGAGGTTGCAAAAAGTTGGACACAACTGAGTTACTAACATTTTCACTTTCACTTCATCACCTTAAAGGAAACCTGTTTCTAGACTGCAGCCTGGGGTGCAGCTCCCAGGGCTACTGGGAACTCGGATGCTGGGGGTAGTCCTCCTCAGGTGGCTCTGCAGTCAGAGCCCTGCTCCCTAGAGACCCTGCATCCCCTGACTATTCAGGACCAGTTTTCCTTCCAGCCTGAAGGGCTGGGGATTGGACCCACTTCCTCTCCCCAGATGTAATTGCTTTTGACCTCCAGAGCCTCTCCTGACTTGGGAACCACCCTTTCCCCTTCAGTGCTCCCCAGTCCTCCCCCTTCTCAGGGCCTGCTGGAGAGTCACTGTTGAATCGACTTGGGATCTCCGCCTCTTAGGGAGGAGCTGTGCCCACTCCAGGGGAGAGGAGCCGAGGCTGAATACCCACATCCTGATAGATCCAGGCTGCCCAGTGGTGTAACCTCATAGTGTAAGCTATGAGCTTCTCCAGAATAGTGGAACTTCTCTTTGTGAAGAAAGAGAAGACCTTTATAAACCCCACGCTCTTTTCAAAGAGGCTTTCTGGGTGGCACAGCACAGTCAAAAGCTTGAGAGGCAGCAGGAGAATCACTAACTCTGAGTGCAACAGGCTTTTGAAGGGTGGGCCGTGGGAGGCAGGAGAGGAAGTTCCCCATAGCCCCTGTCTCCATGAGTGTGATGAACATGTGGGTGTTGAAACCTCGGCTGCGGGGCTCCTGGGTCCCCACTCCTGGCCCCATGGCGCTGGTGGGAGGGGGCCCCACCAACCCCCAGCAGTCTCTCCAGGGATAATTGCTCATGTCTGTTTCTTCTCTTTCCCAGGCCTTGGAGAGTGTTCCAGGAAGGGACCTGCTGCAGTATGATGACCTGCAAAGGCAGCCCTCCCACCTACATTTCAAACTCCAAGTCAGCCGTGTCAGTCTGAAGCAGGGCTGAGGATGATAATGGGTCAAATGCAATTAGCAGCCGAGAGCATTGTGCATTGCCATCTGATTTAATTTTTTGCCCCTCAGATTCCAAGAATCTTAGTGCTTAAAAGCAACTAAACAATTGCTCTATTGTGCTGAAATAAAGCCCAGTTAATTCAAAAATCAATTGCACCACCAGGTGGGGAACACACTGGCCCCAAACAGATGGGGTCGAAAACTCCCCCAAAATGCAGTCTTGCTAAATTAAAAACTTGATCCAGGAGTGGAACAAATAGGGAGCCATGAATGGAATGGAGTCAGGTCCACTCAGGCGAATTCTTTCTTCTCCCCTTCTTTTTCCTTCCTTTTAAAAAAGAAAAATGTGCCATTCCATGTCTATCAGTGTCAGCGTCTGTGCAGAGCTTAGCAGTTCAGTGTCTTGCTTTAATTAGTCTGAAAATTAAAGGGCAACTCTGGGCCAATGTGAGTGATTATGAAAATAAAATACATGTACATCCCATGCAATCCTCTCCTTTAATTAATAGTCTTGTAAACTGTACGGCTCACTTTAAGGCGGTCTCGCAGTATAACAAGTCTATTTAAATATCCACTTAATACTTAACAAAATGTGAGGGACATACCGTAGCATACGGTCCCTTCTCAAGTTTCACTGTCTGAAATTTTTCAAAGCTGACCCAAGTCAACCTGAAAAATGTTTAACACCCTAGGCTTGAACACAAGAAACTCTGTGATGAACAGACATTCAATTACATTTTTTAAAAGTGAGAAGCATTTTTGTAAAATAGGACTCTGGAAACTAATTGGCAGCCACGAAACTTGTGAGCGAAGGCCAGATCTTGTGGGGAACTTTTACTACAGTAACACGACTCAAAGAAAATGTGAATAAAAGGCATCTTTGTTTCCCAGTCAAATTAGCTGATTAAGAAATAAAACATCTTAGCGTGTTTTTAAATGTAGAATTAATTATTCATATGAAAAAATTAAAGGCAGGTTATGTGAAATTCTACTCTGTGTGTGAATTGAATGGGGCAGGAAGAGTAATCCTTGTGGACTCATCTTAGGTCATGAAGACAAAACTTAAGGCAAGCTGAATATTAAGAGCTTTGTCAGAAAAAAATTGCATTCAGATCACAAGTTGTGCTTCCCATTTTGATTTTCAAAGTGCAGATTCGTTATGGTACACATGAAAAAATGTGATTCAGAACAAGAAAACTGCTTTGTAGAGGCTGTGTCCTGACAATTGAGGGGAAGAAGAAAACACAGCTATACAAAGAGCAACGCTTACTTCTGGGAGAATACAGGTCTTTTTCTCTAAGGAACCCAAAGAAGGATTCACAGGAAGAATTTGAACAGGCTGCTCTTTATTTTGCTAATGGGTGAGTTTGGAACTCAGGAAAACAAGAAAACCTAAGTTACTTGTTAGGCTCAGAAAAGAAGTAGGCAGGTGACCTTTGACATCTTAGGCCTCCTCGTCTCAGTCCAAGTCCTCTGGCCCTGACCTCTGAACATTCCAATATCCTGAAGCCAGGCCCTGCCTGAGCCAAGGTTGCAAATTATCTCTGAGATGTGGATAAACATCCACTGCGTCAGTGTTTTTCAAGGTGTGGTCTGGGGACCACCTGCATTGGGGTTACCTGGAGAATTTTCAAAAATAGAGGTTCCTGGGCCCCAGGACTTACTGGGCCAGAGGAACGAGGTTCAGAATTTTACCTTTTGAACACATTGCCCAGGACTCTATAAGGATGCTGAAGTTTGAGAATCACTGTGCCAGAGGCCACTTAGAGACCAGAGGAATAAACTTCCCGACTTTCTTTAACGGATTCCCTTTAATGAAAGGCATTAACTAAAATGTGAAAGCCTGTCCACAAATCCTTCACTAAACAAAAAAATTCCTCCAGTCATTTTCTCCATTTCTCATGGCATCTCTTCACAGAGGGAGTATAGGAAGGCTTTGTCCTTTGAAATAAGTTCAGTGAGTACTTGAAAAGTCGTTTGGCAGGAGATGAGGGATGAGACAAAGGGGGAAGATTAATGACGAACAGAATCAGAGTCCTTGCTAAAATAAAAATGGATTCACACCCAACTTCTTATGAAGGCTAAGACATATGGCAGCTCATGTGGGAAGCGAGCGTGTTTAGTAGAAAGAGGTCCTGCTGCAGAGCTGTGTGATATAGGGGACAGCTTTCTCAGCCAAAAACAGAACATCACATGCGCTGGGAGATGCACCATCTCTCTGATGTGATGAGAGAGAGGCTGACTTTCTAAAACTTGAGCAAACTCTGTCTGAATGGCTTTAATAAGTTTAATGAGCTTCTCAGAGTTGAGATGATCAGGTTTTGGGGTTTAGATCTTGGTTTTGCTCTTATCTTATGCGTGGCCTGACAGCCAGTCATTTTCTGTGACTGTTTATGGAAGCCACTGATAGTTGAAGTTTCCTCATTTGTAAAGTGGAAGTCACAATCCTCCATCATTTCTGAGAACTGGAAGGAGGGAAGTGCCGGCCGCTAGGAATCGTGTCTGAGTTTCAGCTACAAACCATGGACTTTTGGGAGATTTTAGCAGGAAAATGCCAGGACATAGCTGGAGGATGTTTTTGTTTCCCTTTTTGTTTTTTAAAGGGAGAAAGAGCAATCATTTGTACTTTGTGACCTGCTATGCACCAACCTTAAAGCAGCAAGGGCCGGACTCCATTACTAGGGCTCATTCAAAGTTATAAATGCACAGATATACAAAGGATATTTACAAATATGGCTTATTATGCTTACAGTAGCAACAACAGGAGTTCAGTTTTAGTCCGTGGAAAATTGCTGCTTAATAAGAACTTTCCCAACCCATGTCCCCTTTGAGATAAAAATTTCCACACTAAGTTTCATCGCCCTACTAGAATTTCCTTTGGAATGTTTGTGCTAAATTCCTTTCTCCCTGATTGAAATATACAACACAAAATCTAGCTTCAAGACTTAAAAAGTAATGCGCTGAAATGCACAGATATATAGAGACAGTGGGCTGAGGGAAGCAGCAGAGAGTTGGGGAAATGAATTAAACTCCCCAATAATTAAGAAATGATTTACTTGGCACATTCAGGATTTGGATTGCTTGAACAGTAGGGCAGTGTATAACTTCGTTATGTGCCATGGGTAACCCCAGCACCAACTCAGTTTTGCTGCAAGAAGCCTTTTTTATTTTTTCGGTATTTCCTGACTTGGTATGTGCAGTTGTGAACTTAATTAACACACTAGTGATTCTGCACCCTCAGGGAAAAATGGTAAATTTTGTAAAATATAAACACAGAAATAAAGAGAAAGTTTCTTTCCTTTCTGTTCATAGTTGTTTTTATTCCTCCTTTTATGTTATGCATTAGGAAAGCATGAAAGGCACATGCTTTGTAGAGCCCAGTTCTGGACCCCACTAAGGCATGATATTTAGGAACTCGTCTAAATTACTCTTGTATCTTATAGACCAGTGGTCCCCAACCTTTTTGGCACCAGGGACCAATTTCATGGAAGACATTTTTCCTGTGGACTGGAGGAGAAGGGGTGGTTTCAGGATGATTCAAGGGCATTACATTTGTCATGCACTTTATTTCTATGACTGTGATACTAGCTCCACCTCAGATCATCCCGCATTAGATCCCAGAAGTTGGGGACCCCTGTTATGGACCATCTTAGCTGCTTTTGGATGAGAGAAAGCAGGGTTAATAGGTAGCAAAAATTAGCTCTTTCGATGATAGCGTTGCATCTTATATGCCTTTTTTTTTTTTTAATATTGCTTTCATATGGAAGTAGTTTGAACAATTCCCTTTTGAATCAGGCCCTATAAATTTGATCAACATCATTATTTTCTTGAGGCAATTTAAACCAATAAAGTTGTCCAGCTTTGTCCCTCTTCTCTCCCACTCACCCTCTTAAAAAAACCAGGGAGAGTCACAACTTTGGCGTGGAGCTTGAGTGTGAAGCTCTGGTACAGAAAAGTCTATGAAAAGATGACATTTATAGATGAGTATATATATTTAATTTGTGTGTGAGTGTGTATGTAGATATATTTCTGCTTCTGTTCATCGAGAATACAACATCATAATTCAGGACATTTTGCTTTATCCAATGAAGAGTTTTTTTCAGCTCTCTTTAATTGGTAATTTAATTACAGAGCTAATTAGGAACAGAGTGGGTGTTGGGATTACAATGAGTGTCTCTTAACTGGAAATTCTTACCACTTACAAAGCAAGGAAGTTTTAAAATTATGGAACACTTAAATAATGGATTAATAAGTCAGTAAATACAACTGGATGAGGACAGATCATTCATATACCTGTCAGCTGGTAAAACTGAATGGTGTGATCTCTCTAAGTAACGGTGACTCTGCCTTTCTGGCCTCCTGTGAGTTCTATGCTGAGGTCCCAGAGAATTTGCTTGGGAAACTCCAGGGCTTGAATTCCCCAGATCAGACCTTCAGAAGAAGGTGTTGCAGCTGACAGATACTGGGGAGGAAATATGGTCCAATACTTAAGGGGAAGAGGAATTTTATTACTAGCCTCTGCTTCTCACCTGTTCATAGAGGAAAGAAAAGGAAGTTTCTGTCTCTGCCTCAGTTTCCCTACTCCCCTGCCCACTGCAACTGACACCTGTGTTCCAGGGCAGCACGGTAGTATTTGGAGGTAGTTGAAGCATGGACTGGGGCACAGGGGTTTTTAGCAAAGACCAAGTGGTTCTTTGGGTCTGGTCTTGGGTTCATGAGACAGAGAGGGCTGTAGCTGAGTGATTTAAACCCATGCCCTGCCTGTCCTACCCATGAAATGAGGCACTATGAGGGCTGAACTTGGTGTGAGTGCAGGGCGGGGAATAACTAATAATTGAACCAGAACAGAGACTCTGTTTTGGAAAAGACTTGTTGCTGATCTGTTTAGGGGCAACAATCATTTGTTCACTCATCAAACATTTAGAAATGATGTGTGGGTGACTACTACCCAGTAAAGAATCCTCAAACAAAATAAAAACACCAAATGTAAATACACTGTCTCTTTGAATGCAAAATACAGAGAATTCCCTACAGGACAAATTTCACAAATGTCTCAAAAAAAAAAAAGGCTAGATCAGAATTTTATCTCCTGGGTCTCCTTATTGGGAAGGTTCCATATGGAAAGGTGAGGAGCCAGAAAGGCCACAAGTCTGTGGGGAAAACGCTAAAGGCGATCCAGGTCCAAAGGATAATTTGGATGGATTACAGATTCACAGCTCTCTGCAATATCTGCAGCGGGAGGTGTGTGTGACAGGGAGAAAGGAAGAACGGGAGATAATTGGGGCTAAATCCACAGATAATCCTAAACCTGGTTTCAGCCAACACCCTGACTCAGGTTCATTTTCCCCCAAACTCTGGACCAGAATTACTGTAGTGAACTAAATTGATTCGAGCTTTGCTGGTTTCCTTCTGCTGCAAGTGGCATGGCCAAGAAAGGCCTCAATGGGCCAGGTCAGGAAGAGGCACAAACAAAACTAAGGGTTCTGACCGGTTCACAAACCAGCTATGACCCCGCCCTCCTCCACTTCCCAGCAAAGAGCCGCTTGAAAATGAAGGCAGCAAAGAACAGTTAGCTTCCCCCAAACAAAGGATTACTTGCTGAAGGAGAACTTAAAAAAAAAAACCAAAAACTATTTAATTTTAAATATGCCCTTTCTGAACTAATAAAGTCATTGAGAAACTGACCCTTCCCTAGGTCTCGGCAACTCTAAATTTTTTTTTATAAAATTTTAAATTGGAGGATAATTCCTCTACAATGTGTGTTGGTTTCTTTCATATAAAAACATGAATCAGCCATAGGTATACGTATGTCCCCTCCCGTTTGAATCTCCCTCCCACTCCTCTAGGTTGTCACAGAGCACCAAGTTGAGCTTCCTGTGTATACAGCAGCTTCCCATATGAAGGAGTACTTTTATAAGCCCAAGGTTTTAGAACTATGGTCAGTTTCTCATTCCCCAAAAGAAAGAACTTCTTGATTTTTTTTTTTTTTTACACTCTCACCCTAAATAACTCTTTTTGTGCTAAAGCTTCCACATGTTGGGCTAAGAAGGACAGATTCCTTATAATTTTATTTGTTTGTTCTCTGCCTTGCTTCAAAAATGATTTAGGCTGAGATGTCTCATGCTATCCAGCCCAAAGGAAAGGAGATTATGACCACCCAAATGGACAGAGGCTCAAAAGAAATAAATCAAAAAAGGTTCACCCTTAAATATTATCTTTTCATTAAATTATTTAGTTCACAGTTTCATCAGAACATTCTTTCATTTATTTAATAAATCCACCAATATCTATCGAGGACTTATGATGGGTAAGGGTCATATAATTTTAATCCAGACCCAATTCTTTCTGAGTTTCTAGTTAGACTGGAGAGGTGGTGTGTGCACAAATATTATGTTACTTGACAGAGGATAATAAATTCCATGTGTGAATGGCAGAGTCAGGAGAAAGCAAGCTGTCTTGCAGCTGAGCTAATCAAGAAAGTCTTCATGGAAGGAGAGGGTGGGGCTCAGGTTGGGTCATAGGTTAGGGAGGAATCTGATAGACAGGGTTGAGGGCAGGGCATTCCGGACATGGGCTTGCATTTGCTGAACACTTACTTTTTGCCAAGAACTATGCACCCCACTCCAGTACTCTTGCCTGGAAAATCCTATGGACACAGGAGCCTGGAAGGCTGAAGTCCATGCGGCCGCTGAGGGTCAGACACAACTGAGCGACTTCACTTTCACTTTTCACTTTTCACTTTTCACTTTCATGCATTGGAAAAGGAAATGGCAACCCACTCCAGTGTTCTTGCCTGGAGAATCCCAGGGATGGGGGAGCCTGGTGGGCTGCCGTCTATGGGGTCGCACAGAGTCGGACACGACTGAAGTGACTTAGCATAGCATAGCATGGTAAGTACTTTAATGCATCCAACTCATTTAATTTTCACTACGACCCAAAGAAAAATGATTATTTTTCCCCAATGCAAATTGTAACAATAATTAAGCTTTGTTAGGCATTTAGTATGTGTCAGGCATTTTGGCTAAGTGCTTTACATGGATGGATTAAGTCTTTTATTCATCAAAGCAGCTCTTCGAAGAGGGTACTTTTATTTTTATTATTCTCATTTTACAGATGAGGATGTCAAGGCACAGAGAGGTATGTAACTTGCCCAAGTTTACCCAGCAAGTGAGGGGCAGAGCTGTAGCTCCAGGGCCCTCCTTCACTTTTAATTCTGTCCTCCTACTTCCCATAGGAAAAGCCACAGAAGCAGGACGACCTAATGAAAATGTCTGAGAATTCACTATTGACATTTTTTGGGAATATGTTTGCAAAACTCACACAAATTGAAACATTTTAATAGTGACCGACCTAGGAAAACATTTAAATTTTATGCTTAACAACCCTTGTTGAAACAGAGGTAAATGATAATTTTCAACTCATGACTTCTTGTCTTTGCTGAGTTACAGAGCTGTGGTGAGTAGTGGAAGCTCTGGAGGTGAGGGTGGAGGAAGCAGGGAGAAGAGAAAGTGTAGGTGTAGGGGAGAGAGAGGGTAGGTGAAGAGCAGATGTTGGAGCAGCTTGTCTCTAGCGATGGCCCAAGTAATGTCTTTCCCCAGAGCACCGACCTGGTTCAGATTATTTGAGGAAGTCTTTTTGCTGAATGTGTTGATGTAGAAGGGGTGGGACTGGATGGTCAGAGGAGTGTGTCTGGCCACGTTGCCTCTGGAATGGAGCTTGTAATGTCTACAGCCACCTGGGTATGTGGTCACTCCTCAGATTTCAATCCTGTAAGAATGATCTTGATAGCTCATTTGTTCTAAGAGTGACATGAGAGGTGAAGGATTCAAATAGCACCCTTCAAGGGTAGATGTTATTTGTAATTTTCACTACGACCCAAAGAAAAATGATTATTTTTCCCCAATGCAAATTGTAACAATAATTAGCTTTGTTAGGCATTTAGTATGTGTCAGGCATTTTGGCTAAGTGCTTTACAAGGTCTAAAGGTCCTTGCCTAGCGTTCCATAGCTTTCAAAGTAGTTTCCCTTGAGCTCTATCACTGGATCCCACAGACTTAGCAGAGAGAATGGGGCAATTGACAGATAAGGAAATGAGGCTGAGAAACTTGTCAGTGGACTAAGGACACAGGTCTCAGGATTGGGCCCAGTGCTCTGCCTCTGATACAGACTCTTTCTGTGATGGTCACTATGTTCAGTGAGCTCCCCCCTCACTTCTGATGAGCAGGGCCTGGGTGATCAAGATGAGGACAAGTAGGGAGTTTAAACTTGACAAAAGCTGAAATTCTCGGGGAGAGAAATGGCCAGCCTCCTCCAAGTGGAGCAGGAGAGGGAGACTAGAACAATAGAAAGAATTCAGAACAGAGAGGTACTAGCTTCATTTTTTTTTTTTTTAATGGGGAAACATCATATTCAAAGTCTTGGAGAGAAAACTCTAAACAGAATCCCTGAACCCAAGATCTCGATCACCTTGGAGGGAAGGAATCTCAGTGGAAAAGGAAACTAACATCCATGTGTTCGTTGGACAAACCTTTTCACAGGCACTGCTCTGGAACCAGACACCCAGATGAACAAAGGTCTTATTCTTTTCAGAAGCCATGGTGAGAGTGAGGGTGGGTAGAGAGACAAGGGACAGCACAGGACAGACTAGAGGAACTCTGTGAAGGAGCCAGGAGAGGGCAGAGGAGGGGCACCAGCTACTCCAGTGGACCGACCCTGTGGCAGAATTTTCTAGATGCCTCTGTGTGGGGTTATTCAGAGCATCCTCACATCCTGTGATGTAGGCATCACCACCCAATCTTCAGAAGAGAAAATGAGGCTTCCTGAGGCTGAGAAACTTGCTTCAGATGACCTGATGATAAAGGGGAGAGGACGATTCAAACACGTTTGAATGACTCCAAAGCTTACACTGTTAAAACGTCCACATTCTGAGGGAGCAAAGTGATGGTCATTTTATCTATTCCACCTGTGAATAGTGTGACCTATTTTCCCTGTGTCTAGGGAGAGCAGAAATGGCACAGGAGTGGGCTTTGGATCAAAGGTGAGCAGATGCATGGCAGAAGGGAAGTTTCCCTGCATTCCTTCCATTGCATGGAAGTTCTGACAACGAACTAGTAAATGTTGCTGATCTTTGAGCCCAGTTCTCTGAGTGGCAAACCAAGAGTCCCGGAAAAGAGAACTCACTGTTGTGCTGAGCTGTGCTACCTTTCTACCCCTGCTCAGCTGGTTAACTACTCCTTTAAGGGGATCTGTTGACCTGAGTATTTTAAGAAGAAAAATGTTCATTGGCTTGGTGACCTTCACGGACAAGACATGGCCAGTTGGGTCCCAGTTGTTTTCCAGGAGGCCTGTGTTGGGCAGGCCATGTGTTTCCTGGGCTTACCCTGCACCCAGCATCTGGAGGCCCATGGTTGGGGCGGCAGTGTGCAGAGAAACTGCTAACAGACACCTGGCCGCCTGAGCCTGGGCACTGCGGGGTTAACTTCACAACGGCTTCCCACCCTTGGATAATTATTTTGTCAGAAATGAAACCTCTGGTGTTCTCTGGCCTCATTTTGATACCTGCCATCCTTCCTTTCCCTCTTTGGAGTCCTATAGTAATGTCATTAAAGTCCCTGGAAAATGTCAGCCGAAACCAAGGTTTCTGTCGGTTATAACCTATGAAAAATGTATTGGATTTAATATGTTTGGTTTGGGAAATCAGTTTTTGTCCACTATAACCAATTGTCCATAATAACCATGTCTGTTGTAAGTGGCATGCACTGTAATAACCCTCATATAAAGGGTAAAATGAAAGACAAACCGTTTCAGATGGTAGCTGGAGCCATATCAATATAGATCACTGCCTACGTATATCAAATGATTGATGGCCATTTTTAAGGCTTTTTCAATTCAATGCCAGTGCTGTCTAACGGCAGTAAAGCACACAGTATTTGCTGATACCCTTCCTGATAAACCGGCTGGTTGCAAGTGGAACAACTTAAGGAGTGAAAAGGCACTGGGAGCCATCTCTTTCAAATGATCCATTCTCAATGTCCTGGTGGGAGGACAATCCTCACTGCAGGAGACGCAGCAGGCTGGAAGCAGGCAGCAGACTGGCAGCAGGACCTGTGCCCAGGTCCCGGAAAGGGGGCCATCTCCCCAAAGCTGTCCTCACAGCTGGTAAGGAGGTAAGGAGAGGATGAGATGTGACTTTGAGGGAGAGGACCATTTTGGCTTCATTTGCCTAAGGATGGCAAACACATATGTGTACTGTGCGGAGCTTGTTATATTTGTTTATCTCATTTAATCCTCAGATAAATCCCATGATGTCTGAACTCCCATTAGTCCCATTTTTACAGCTGGGGAAGTGGAGGCACACAAAGGCTAAGTCCTTTGCCCAGGATAGCAGTTAGTGAGCGACTGAGCTCAGAATCACACCAGGTCCCCTGGATCTGGAGTCTGAGCATTTTAGCCTCTAGGCTGTTCCATCATTCAGGTCACAGAAGTGTATATGAGCTCCCTTAAAAGTGGAACCTAAGATAGCCAAACTGATAGATGCAGAGAGTAGAATGGTAGTTATCAGGGGCTGGGGGTAGGAGACACAAGGAGGTGATGATCTAAGAGTCTAGAGTTTCAGTTATGCAAGATAAATAAGTTCTTGAGACCTACTATACAGCCTAGCACCCATAGCTCTCAATACTGCATTGTAGACTGAACTCTTGCCAAGAAGATAGATTATATGGTAAATGTTCTGGCCACCCACAGACAAAATACTAAGAACAATACAATGATGACTATTACTATTACTACTACTACTAATGGGGGCGGGAGAAAATTCAGGACATAATGGATTAATCTATGACCTGGATAGTGGTGATGGTTTTATAGGTCTTCACCTAAACTTCACTCCAAACCCACTGAGTTGGTATATATTAAATGTATGCAGACTTTTACATGTCGGGCTTACTTTAATAGAGTGTTTTTTTTTTTAAGTGTGTGGATATTTAACTGTGTTTCTTGGAGTAAATGTTGAAATCTCAAGAGGTTGTTTGTTGCTGACATCCATGCCCAGAAGCACCTGCTAATACCCTCATCTTGGTGGAGATGCCTTCACTTTTCTTCCAAGCCCTTCCGCAGCACTGCAGTGCCAGCTGAGAAGCTCACTCTCCCCCATGAACATGCACCAAATGTGACTGTTCAGACTAGGCACACGTGCCCCCACACATACATGCCCTCACACACACACACACACACACACACACACACATCCTCTCACCCACATGCCCACAGGAACCTGCCCCTCTCCTGCATGATGTATTCATATTTACTGTAAACAATTATTTGCATAATTGCCTTTGAATGTAAGTCTCTCAGAACAGCCCATACACTCCTGGAGACAGAGATCATTTGTCTCATTCATGGCTGCCCCTCCATTGTAGCTTGACAATGAGCTTGGCACACAGGAGGGCTCAAGAATTGCTAAAGAATCAGTAACATGAGTGAAATTCTGAAAACTTCTGAATTTCAATAATTCAGAAATTCAATTCAAAATTCTGAAATTCAGTACTGGAAGGAAAGAAAATATTTTATCTGTTTTTCCTGTCCTTTATCCAGAATGAGAAATGTGATAAATCCTTATCGAAAGGATTAGTTTCCTTAAAATATCCACGCCTTTGTTAAGGAAATGAAACTTCACAAATGCCAGAACTCATCAACATGAAATAAGTGCAACTTTCATAAGCATCTGAATTCCAGATACACTTGCACACACATGCATGTTCACACGCACCCAGTGTGTGCCCCGTTAAACCCACCATGCCCACGCAGCTGCTTTCACATCCTCTGTGAAGCTTCCCTTCTCCTGGGGAGCAGGCATCAAAGGGGTTACCCCCCTGTCTCCAAGGGATCCTCCTGACGTTCACTTGCTTTGGGAACACATGCGGACACTCACAGTTTAGCACATGGGCCCTGTCTTTTCAGCTGTCTTTTAATCTTTGATAAATTGAACAAGCGTGGAGAACTTGCCGGTGACAACAGCTCGGCTAAGACTGCAGGGATGAAAACCGTGTCAGTGGAGTCCCTGAAAGTCCTCCAGTGTGCTTGAAGCATATAAAGAGAACCCTTGATCCTGGCTATCAAAGGGTGCAGAAAGATCAAGAAGAATCAAAGCTGATGGTGTGCCAGAAAACACCTGCAACAGAAGGTCATTACTTCCCCTCGTTAAAACAGCCTCAGTTTTGGGGCCTGATCTGAAGCTTAATTGAAATGTTTCAAACAGTGGATTAAAACGAAGATGAGGCATCCCCTGTCCATTTCATGACCTTTTCTAAGAAAGGCAGATTGGTAATAAGGCAAAAAACCCTGAGCGATTGCCTGAAGACAGCCAAGCCTCTTAATGATATGAGCTGCAACACCTTTCTTGGCAAGGAGGACCTGCCCAGGGTGCGGAGCCAAGGAAGCCTCCATGAGAGGGCAAGAGGACATGGGCCTTGGCCTCCCAGACATTCCCCTGGATCTGCTTCCCCATCCCCATTTCTGTGACCTTCCCTTTTCTGAACAAGAACAGAGGGATACCAGATGCAACACTCCCTCTGGGATAATAATCATCCGTTGTTCCAAACGTTATTCTTGTGGTGTAGAGGGTCCATCACCCCATCACGCTCCTTTCATAATCTTTCTATCTAGCTTGTGTCATCACACATGACCCTGTTGATAGTGGAAGATGAGGAAGGCCCTCCAGGTCCCCAGAGGATGGGACCTAGCAGGAGAGGACGCTGGCAGGAGATAACTCAACTCAGACCTTATCAATTTTTCTGTATCCTGAAAAAAAATCACAATGCTGCTGCCACTTATGCTTTTCACATGATAATAAATTGCAAGTCACATTTGCCCGGAGATTTAAATGCCGTCTGGCTCTCTTCCCCTTTTTGGGGTGTGATTATCTGCCCTGGCAATGAAGTCCACGTCTGAAGTCCTGTGATTATCTCAACCTCCAGCTGGCGCATTGTGAAAGTCACTGTTTTGGGGATATGGTTGCAGCTGTAGATAGGAAAGCTTACAGAAGTTTCTAATCCTATATTCATCTCTGCTTTGGATTCACCTGTCCTAACCTGCTGCAGGGTTTCAGTTTCCTAGGTGATTGCCCAGATGCTTCTTTTTGGGAACCCTCTAAGACCTTGTTCTGTAAAGTCTGGTCCACAGCATCAGTACGTGTTAGAAATGCAGAGTCCCAGGCCCCACCTGCTGATCAGATCTGTGGCTTAACCAGATCCCCAGGTGATTCAGATGCAGATTAAGGTTTGAGACAGATCTTAGGAAGAAGGCTTCCCAGGTGGTGCAGTGGTAAAGAATCTGCCTGCCAATGCAGAAGGCACAAGAGATAGTTTTGATTCCTGGGTCCAGAATGATCCCCGAGAGAAGGAAATGGCAACCTGCTCCAGTATTCTTGCCTGGAAAATTCCATGGACAGAGAAGCTTGGTGGGCTACTGTCCATGGGGCTGCAAAGAGTTAGACACAACTAAACATACAGAGACTTCACTTTAGGACGGAGAAACTTTCTTGGTTGGGTGGGTTTGAGAAATCATGCTGAACATTTCTGGGCACAGAACACCTTTCTAAGATGAGATTTAGTTAACCCAGTGCTGAGCGGGCCGAGAGGGATGCTCTGTTTCTCTCATACAGTTCTAATGAGAAAGGGTTAATAAGTTCTTCAACAGCTGGAGCTGTTTTGCAATCAAGGACCAACATAAAAAGACAGCAGGCCAGGCACAAAGGCCAGCCTGCCAGAGCTGTTGGATTAGAGCTCCTGAGAGAGCCTCAGAGAAAGTACTAGTCGTGACTTCTGACTTTATTAAACTTTGTGTGGTGGCAAAGTTTGTTTGAACTTCACTAAATCCTCCAAATAAAAGACTAGCTTCGACCATCTGGTTCTCTAGGATGAAATAATGTAATTCAGGACAGCCAATTATCAATAATTGTTTTAGGACAGTTAAGAATGGAAACTCTTAGTCCCACCTGCTCTGTTTCCCTCATGAAAGTATTTTTTCCACTAAATCTTTTGAATGGAAAGTTGAACCAGAAAGTTTTTTTATATCTTGCTTTGGGTGTTGATTCTATCTTATTTAATCCTAGTATAACTTTGCCTTGAGAATGCAAAATTTGCTCCCCCTGAACAAATATACAATCTACCTAGTTTTTTTTTTAACTTTGCTTTCATTATTGTCTGCATTTATGTTGTCTTTAAATTGGTCCTTCATTCTTTTCTTCCTGACTTTCAGTCTTGTGATATTTTGGGGTTCTCTTCATCATATGCAACACTTTCCCAAAACATTTTCCTATTTTTCTTTCCTATTAGCTTTCCAAACCAGATATACTGAAAAAGCATTTACTGAAATGTCCAAAAGGACTCTTCTTTTGAGATATATCCTAATGTCATTTTATATAATTTTGTAAACAAACCCAATTTTCAACCTGTAGCCCTTACTTCCCCAGACTCCAGAGTTTTGGGGTTACTTTCTCAGGTACATATTCTCTGGAGATTTTCTATGACTATGAACAGAACCTTATTTTGAGCTCTAATTTCAGTTTCTGGATGATCTCAGGGGGAAGTCCTGTCATCTGCCAAGTGCATTTTTCTTACCTGAAAAGTGAGGCAAGTGCCATCTCCTTATCTTCAGGAAAGTGAGAAGGCTAATGAGGGGGCAATGAAGTCTTCGAGCTTGTTCTCTACAGAGACAAGTGCCCTGAACCTGACTTGCTTCCTGTAGAATCCACACTACCCTTTGTGATCTATCTCCCCTATCTCATCAACTGGTCTCACTGAACCAGGTGCCTGAATACCGAAGGCCGTTTCAGCCCTGTCTGTGAGTGCTCTTCCTTCTGTAGGATAAGCTTTCCCCCTTGCCTGCACCAGACCTCTTTCAACGTTTCCTGTCAACATCCCCTTTTT
The DNA here is from genome assembly GCA_006408695.1 of Aepyceros melampus. Taxonomy (NCBI): domain Eukaryota; kingdom Metazoa; phylum Chordata; class Mammalia; order Artiodactyla; family Bovidae; genus Aepyceros; species Aepyceros melampus. The sequence continues at coordinate 89,760 of SJXQ01001034.1, forward strand.
TGAGGAGCCCTACCTGATTTTCCCCAGGTCAAGTTCACTACCCCTTCCTTGGTAACCCCTACTGTTTACTATACATTTCTGCATCACTGAATCTATCACCTACATTGTATATTTACCCACACTGTGCATTTTTTTCCAAAGGTATTTTTCTGCCTCTCAACTAACCATGAGCTTTTAGAGTCAAATATTGTGACTAATTCATGGCTGTGTTCTCAGGACTTGGTTTGGCAGTTTGGCAAATGATTATAGAATAAATGAATGCATGGTTTTCTAGACCAGGCTGCATCTGATTACTATAAAGAGAGTTTTGTATAGGACTCTTTGGTTGCAAGCAACAGAAACAAACTTGAACCTCATTATGCAAAAAGGAGAGAATTTATTATGAGTTCCAGAGGATGTCTCATGGAACCCAAGTGTAGGAATGCAGCCAGACTCTAGGATAAGAATGGAACTAGATACTTTTTTTTTTAAAGAAACTATTTTCCACCAACTGAATTTTCATTGTAAGAGTTTGTGAAAAAACAGTTTAAGACCACTTAGCAATTTTTCCTACCCATTCAGTGGCCTGAGCAGTGGAGCTGCAGACCAGTCTGCAGTGGCAGGCTGAGCACACCAGTCTGCAGAGAGGAACTACTGAATAGGTGCAGAAGACACCTGCAAGCCTTCAGACCAGTCCACCACCTCAGGCTGAGCAGCAGTGAGCTCTGGAGCCAGAGTGGGACATTCACCCTGAAATTCCTCCTTGGTCACAGACTTCTTAGCTGTCTCCTGCTCTTCCTTTTCAGTCTGCTCAGGATCTCTGTAGAAGCAGAGATCAGGCATGACCTCCCATGAGTGTTCACGGGAGATGGCACCCACATGTGTGCAGGACTTCCCAAATGAGCATCCACCACATTAGACCCACTGAGTGAGCTCCCTTCCCAGGATACATCAGGATACATCAAGTTAGTCTGAAAACAGACCAAGTAATGCCTGAGAAGAGTAAGAAATACTGGGGAAAAGCAGAAGAGAGCACACGCTATTTTTTAAATGTCTTCATCTCTCCTTAAAGCTCTCATATGTTAAAATTATACTTTTATAGCAAGTATTACTATCAAACTCTATTCTTTAGGCCAGAGACCCTTGAGGTGCTAGTGAAAAACTCGCTCCTCATTTAGCACACTGACCATACTTGGAGTTCATAGGCCCGTGTCTTCAACGCCGAGCTCTAACAATGTGCAGATGGGGCCAGAAACTTAAAAAGGTTGCTTTACTTCTCATTTCTGCTCCTATGGATTCATTTGCCACCTCCTTCTCTTCCTCTTCCTCCCTCTCTCTTTCTTTCCCTCTTTCTCTCTCCCTCTCCCACAAACTCCCTATGGGTTTCTTGTTTTCTCAGATCACATGAAGAAACTATGTGTTATATGTCTAGGCACCTATAGAGTCTAATAAATATTCTCCTGGTTTCAGCTCCAAATACCCAGTAAGAGAACCTGGTTGACCCAACTGGGCTCAAATGTGTACCTGTGGACTAATCATCTATAGCCAAGAACAGTAGAAATTCCCAGAAAATAGGGCAAAAATAGACACCTCCAAATGTGTCCATGAAAATGATATAATCAGCTAGCAATTTAAAAGCCAAACTGGAGATGAGTTTAAATGATTAATCTACATATGTAAAACACTTTAATGACTTTTCAGCCTCATGCCACAATAGATTCTATTAAAACATGTGCTTCTGAAATTAATTTTCATAGACTTTTGGAGTCCTTATAGTTTTTAATGTGGCTCTTTGTGTTGTTCTTTAAGTCCCTGATAATCAACTCCAGTATTTCTCTAGAAAAATATGGAGCAATATGCCACTTAAGGCATATGTTTCTCAGTTGTTTAATATGAAGGGTGGCAACTGTAGGTGTCTGGTATTACTAGAGCTTTTTCAGTTCTGCTCTCATTTAAGATTCATGCAAAACCTTCAATCAAGTCAGGTCACTAGGAGATATTAGTTGTGATAGAAGAAAATGTGGAGGCTTTATTGACACATTGAATTTTGAAATGCTTGTTTCTAAAGAGGAAAAACATGTCTTTATCAACAAATTACATTTCATTTTCTTTCCAAGTCTGTTATTCTGTTGGCTTCCACAAAGTTAAATCTGGGTAAAAGGGGGCTGTCTTTATCCTTGTTCTCCATAGGTTGGGGAAGTGAGGATGGATTAACCATGTAGATAGGATGTCAAAAAGCCTTCTGAGTCTGGGGAGCAGCTCACAGTGTGTTTGGAACTGGGTTGGACAATCTCCCAACAAGTAAAAATTACAGTTTCAAAAATAGAAGGGCTATCTTGAAAGGTGAGCTGGAGCAACTATGGGGAGGTTTTCCTCTGGAACTTTGCCTCCCTGTAGCATGCCAGAGGAGTAAATGAGGATTTACATACCTTTGATGTCTGTTGTTTTAGATTACTGTTAGCGAATGCCCATTCTTCTTCAGTGATGGCAACTGGATTTTCTAACAAAGAAATATTATCTTACAGGTAGCTTCTCAGGTGTGAAATAATTATTATTGACAACCCACCAGAATGAAGACTGGGAAGAGACTTGCGGTTTAGTCAGCAGACATTGTGAGCCTGTAGTAATAATAGGACTTCCCTGGGGGCTCAGATGGTGAAGCGTCTGCCCGCAGTGCGGGAGACCTGGGCTCGATCCCTGGGTCAGGAAGATCCTCTGGAGAAGGAAACCCACTCCGGTACTCTTGCCTGGAAAATCCCATGGACAGAGGAGTGTAGTCGTCTATAGTCCATGGGGTTGCAAAGAGTTGGACATGACTGAGCGACTTCACTTCATAGTAATAATAATATTAACATTAATAATAGCAACAACACATTTCTAATAGTACTATATAACTTAGAGATGTCCTAATGATATAGTGAATGTGAAAGCATTTTGTTTTCAGTGATAAAAATATAAAGTTTTTATATTACAACCAATCTTTTTGAGTCATTTAAGTTCTTATATGTTGCAGGTTTGGAGAAGGAAATGGCAACCCACTCCAGTGTTCTTGCCTGGAGAATTCCAGGGACAGGGGAGCCTGGTGGGCTGCCATCTATGGGGTCGTACAGAGTCGGACATGACTGAAGTGACTTAGCAGCAGCAGCAGCAGCAGCAGCATGTTGCAGGTGGCTATGAAAATTTGGAAGGCAATGAAGACATTCGTCGTTGCTTCAAGGAGGTTTAATTTTATCTGAGGAGCAAGATTAATACTATGAGACAAATAGAAGAAAAGACAACACTAACTTGTATGATATGGTTTCTTAGAGAGAGGGAATCAGATCTACAACAAAAGTTCCATTAGATCAGGGAATATTTTTTACTTACCACTGTATCCCTATCACCTAAAACAATGCCTGAAATATAGTAAGTGTTCAACAAATACTGGATGATTATTAATGAATGAGGATGGACTTAAGCATCGCATTAAGATGGACATAATTTGAACATAAATGGAGAACAGAGGGAATTCTAGATAATAGGAAAAAAACCATATATAGAAAATCAGCAATGAGTATTCTTTAGAGGAAAACCACTGAAAGATGGATTGTTTTGCAGTGGCACATGGAATGGCTTATAAACTGAAAAGAGCAGATGCAGTAAGAACTGTTGGGAACCTGTCAAAATTATCCTATATCTAGTCTACCACAATACTCTGTTGACTTGGTCTACCAATTTCTCTCCATCTCTGCTATCTCTGTAGCTTCTCCCAGTCTACTCTCACCTGAACACTGCAACAGCTTCCCAAACATCCATTTACATCCACTCTTGCCCTGCCCCATACATACTGGAGGCACCACAACCGGAATGGTCTTCACAAAATTAAAATCTGATCACATTGTTTTTCTGCTTCTCACTGCTCTAAAGATAAAGGTAAATAGCTAGGTTGGTATGACCTTATGTGGCCTTGTCTTGGTCAGCCTGTCCAGCATAATTTTGAATCACTTTGCTCCTCACTCTTGTAGTTTTCCCTGCAATGTTCTTCTCTGACTCTTTTGAATGTGCCATGCTCCCTGCCAAATCAGGGCCTTTGCATATGCTGTTCATTCTGTCTGGCAGACTCTTCTTACCATGCTTCTTCCTTTGGGAATAATTCAAGTCATTTTCTTGAGGACTCGTCCACAAACTTCTCTAGCATAGGCCAAATTCTGTTATTACATGTTTTCAGACTCATATGCATTTCATTACCATGACCTAAAGTGAAGTCGCTCAGTCGTACCCACTCTTTGTGACCCCATGGACTGTAGCCTGCCAGGCTCCTCTGTCCATGGGATTCTCCAGGCAAGAGTACTGGAGTGGGTTGCCATTCCCTTCTCCAGGGGATCTTCCCGATCCAGGGATTGAACCCAGGTCTCCTGCACTGTAGGCAGATGCTTTACCATCTGAGCCACCACGGAAGAATAATTATTTCCATGACACTCTTACTCCTCTGTTAGACCATAGACTCCACGAGGGAAGGAATATATCTTTTTTTCCCACCATTATATTCTCAATGTCTGTCTCAGTTCCTGGAATTCAACAAATATTGGTTGAGTGAGTAAGTAAATAAATAAGTGAATAAGAGTCTGAATAGTGATGGTGGCACTAGAAATGGGAAACATGGGGTCAATGCAGGCAGCTTAGGGGATAGAATTAGCATGGAAAAGAACATGGTTTTAGTGTCAGAAAACCAGGGTTTAAGTACTGACTTTTCTATCAATTGACATAAATTATTTTGGACCAGTTCCTTAGCTATTTTTAGTCTCTATTTCCTAATTTTTAAATGGGAAACTATACCACTTGTCCAAAACTGTACCACTTGTCCCCAAAGGGTAGCAAAGAATGAATGAGAGAATGTACACAAAAGTGCTTTGTAACCTATAAAGCTCTTCACGAATTTATCTGTTTTATAGCCAGAAATGACCTTAGAATCTTATCTGAACTCTGGCTTTATAGATAAGGAAAAAGAGATGAGAGGTTAAAGGACTTTTCCAAGATCACTCCTCTGCTTCGTAAAAATACTAATGATGGTAATGATTTTGATATTAACATTGCTTGAACACTTTCTATATACTAATCACTCTACCTACATAGTCCTTCCTTACCCAATCACTGCTATTAAGCTATCCCACAGAGATGATTTCTATTTTATAATTAAGGGCACCTGTTGAAGAGTCAGGGACACACAGATGAGGTGGGATGAGAACTCACTAGTCCTGGCTTCTTGTGTGGCCATGGGTTGTTCAATTCTCTTATCACGGGGAGAAAAGGGAGAGTTAGACATGTCTCCTAATTTCTGAGCTTGATTTGACCACTCTCTGAGTTAGATGAGAAACTCAAGGTGGGAAAAAATGAGTTTTCTTTTTGTGACAATAAAATTGTGATATTTTAATAGGATCAATTTTAAATGAAATTACTGAAGTTTCCAGAGTAAGAAACAAAACCCTTGGGTTTTTTTAACTGGTATTTCAAGTTCTTGTGAGGATTTTATTTCCACTTATGGAAGAGAAGAATGGAAGTGTTTATTATTGTGAAGTTCTTTTACAAGATATGTTACAATGTGAAATTCATAATTTTGTTGCTGTGTTCAGTATGACATGCAAATAGGCCTTGATTATGAGTTAAACAAAGCAAAGTGTGTTATTTTTAATCACTCATTTTTATCGCGATACTGCAGTTATTGCTGCCAGCTTCCCCCAGGCAGGAAGGTGTGCTCCATCTCTCTCTGGTTTCCCTTTCTCCTTCCCTTCTCTCGTCCTTTGTTCCTCTCTCCTCTCTCCTTCCTTCCCTTTTCTCCCATTCCTTCTTGTGGTATTTTACCCAGTCAAATTTTATTCACTAGAATATGTACAACAAATAGCTATAAGCACGTTTCCTTCATAGGTTGTCTCTCAAGGATATGGTGTCTTTGCTGCCCTGCATGTTAGTAGCCTGACAGCTTATTCACCCAACAAATATTTGTTGAGTTCACTTACTTTGAACAGTGATTGAAGAGGAAGGCAAAGGGCAAGAAAAATGAAGGAGATGAAGCAGACAACAGGGTCAGACCGGAGAGATGATGATCCGCCCCCCCCCTCGCCCCCCCCATCCAACTACTACCATACAGAGCATGGCTAGAACCCCTGGCCTCTGGATTTCCAATAGTATCCTCAGTGATAATATTTAGACCTTATTCTCAGGGCCCAGGCATTGTTCTAAGTACCTTTGAATCCTCAAAATGACTTTATATCACGAGCCTATTACAGCTGTGCGTGTGTGCCCAGTCACTTCAGTCATCCCGACTCTGC
>SJXQ01001034.1:96179-183772 GCA_006408695.1 Aepyceros melampus
TCAGTCATCCCGACTCTGCGATGCTACGGACTGTAGCCCGCCAGGCTCCTCTGTCCATGGGATTCTCCAGGCAAGAACACTGGAGTGGGGTGCCATACCCTCCTCCAGGGGACATTCCTGACCCAGGAATTGAACCCTCATCTCTTGTGTTGAGGCAAATTCTTTACCACTGATCTACCACAGAAGCCTCTATTATAACTGCTGCTGCTGCTGCTGCTAAGGAGCTTCAGTTGTGTCCAACTCTGTGGGACCCCATAGACAGCAGCCCACCAGGCTCTGCCGTCCCTGAGATTCTCCAGGCAAGAACACTGGAGTGGGTTGCCATTTCCTTCTCCAGTGCATGAAAGTGAAAGGGAAAGTGAAGTCGCTCAGTCGTGTCCGACTCTTCGCAACCCCATGGACTGCAGCCTCCCAGGCTCTTCCGTCCATGGGGTTTTCCAGGCAAGAGTTCTGGAGTGGGGTGCCATTGCCTTCTCCGCCTATTAAGACTACTATGTATCAAATGAACACACGTGGAACAGAGGCACAGAGGAATTAATCAGTGTACTTAAGCGGCCCAGCTAACAAGTGTGGGGGAGAAACTTGAACCCCATATCCATACTTGTGACATTGCTTAGTGTGGGTGCAAACCGCATTCCTGAGCATTGAGACTGTACTGGTCCTTTCTCAGAGAGTCCAAGGAGAGTAGGAGAGATTGGAAATCCAGACCCTGGCTGAATAAGACAGCTAACCTAGCCCTGGTGTTTAAAGTGACTGTCATTCTAAGTAGCTTCTCTTTCCCAGGCTTTGAGACAGTCTGTCATAAGCCACCTGTACCTTCGACCTGGAAATGGGCATGTTCATTACTCACTCAGCCTTTGATTTGAATGAGTGATGTGCAGAGGTGGCTATTGGGTGGCTTCCACCTACCACATTCTGTGGCTACATTTATGGTCATGTTTGTGCATTAGTATTTTCTGCTTAGCTAAATTGTGCCTATTGCATTTAAGGCCAGGTTTGGCTTGTTTAAAAACATCCAAATTGGGATTAAGTATTCAAACTGTAATCTCTTTAGTGAGCGTCTGTCCACTGGATTTGTATGACATAAAGTGGGTTATTGAAATACTGTAACTTTAATATTTTTTATCCTCTATGCAGAAATGACTCTTAAATGAATTTAGAAACTAGGAAAGACATTGGACAGATACCAAAGAACAGAGCAGATCTCATTATTTTTCAGGCCAGTTATAGCAGAGCCCACATCTGTGTAGGCTTCTCCATCCAAATTCTTTCCTTTAAGCAGTAATACACTGTGCTCCTCGGTACAGGATAGTAAATTCCCTGGGGGTTTCTAATATCTCCCCTTTCTCTGTTTGTAATGGTGTTGTTCTAGCTGATACGTTTCCCCTTACTCTTTACCCTTGAGCTGCTAGAGAATTTGAATCACCCAAATCTAGAATATTTCCAGGAATGTAGGGGGCGGGTGGAGTGGGCTGGGGGTTAGGAAGGGAGATTTGAAATCTACCCATTTGTATCTAATTGAAAAGTGTGCAGCTCTAGTTAGTATTCTGCAAATATTGAATATGAATAATCAGATAAGACACTTACTGGTATAAAGAAACCAATAAATTTTATTTTTGTGGTACATTAAAATAAAATTCAGATAAAAATTTTAAATCATAGCATATCCAGAATAACCATTTGATAGCTATATATAAATCTACTTTAGAGATATGCAAGCACAAATTATGGAATGCCAGAGCGTGTTGATTTAGGCTGCTTTTTCTCTAATATAAATAATGCAGAGTGCTGCAAATATTCAAGTACACTTAACTGAACATAATTAAAATATTGGAATATATTTTAAAAATAAATAATTAAGTAGTTAGAAGTATCTGCAATACTAATTCAAAGTGATATTCATATGATGATTATATTATGCAGTTTACCCAGTACTTTTGCTTTAAAGTGCAATAATAAAATTTGCATTTAATAAAAATTTTGATCCTGTAATATTTGAGGATATGGGAAGATTCTATTTCAAGTACAAAACACAACCCTTGCCTCTCTGATCCATCAACAGATGGACTGAGAACAGACATTTTCGGCTAAGCTGAGCAACGTGCCTGCAGAGAGACTGCTTACTCCCATCATCATGGTTTTAAATGCTGTGTCAGGAGTTTTGTTTGCCTGTCTCCTGTTCTAGATTTTCAGCTCCTCTGGGGTAAGTGACCTATGTATCCCTGTACACCCAGTGTTGAGTATAATGCTGGTGAGCAGTAGGTGTTTAATGCGTGTGCGTGTACATGCTCAGTCGCGTCCGATTCTTTGCCACCCCATAGACTATAGCTCTTCAGGCTTCTCTGTTCATGGGATTTCCCAAGCAAGAATACTGAAATGGATTGCCATTTTCTCTCCCAGGGATGTTCCCGACCCAGAAACTGACCCATGTCTCCTGCACTGGCAGGCAGATTCTTTACCGCTGAGCCACCTGGGAAGCCCTGGGGTTTTCATAGATACTGTTAAATTAATGAATCAAAGAGTGAATGTTTCTACCCTTGCTCTCTGTACTCAGCACAGTAGCAACCAGGCATGCTTCTGCTCAGAAATTTCCTCTGCCTGGGATGCCCTTCTCCCAGATATAGGTGGAGCTCACTGCCTCTCCTTCTTCACATCTTTGTTCAAATGTCATCTCTTCCAGGAGGCCTCCTTTGACTACTGTTTTTAAATAAAAATTTCCCCCACACCTCAATATACACTTTCTAGCTCCCTTTCTATCACTATGAGATGTTGTGTAGTTTACTTGTTTATTTGGGTATTCTTATTCACTCTAAGAAAATGCAAACTTCATAGAGGTCAGGATTTTCTCTTTTGTTCATTGCAGTATCCCCAGCCCACAGAACAGTGGTTCATTCCTAGTAGGTGCTCAGTAGTAATGTATCGCATGAATGAGTAAGTGAATGAATGAGTTACAGATGGGGAAAAAGGGTTACCCTGAAGGTCTTAGGTCATATAATGAGTATGATTGTATGATATGTTCAATATTTTTAGGCTCAAGAATAGGATCAGACACACAAGTATCTTTCTGTTTCACTGGCCATTTGATGGCTTCTCAAGGGCAGATGGAAACTGGATGTGTTCATTCACTTAAAATGCTTGCCCACTGTCCAGTGCTGAATGTTTGCCCATTGATTCTGTGATCTCCTCTGGAGACCTGAGTCTGCTCTGAAGCCTTGGCCAAGATGGATAACATTTTAGTCCTTTATTAGGGCCAATATGGATTCTTAGCTTTCCTGGGAACTTTGCTAGGTAGCTCCCTCCCTCAGATGTTCATTGCCCTTGTCCTTGCCTTTTATCATTCCCTACTCCCAAACTCCTTACAGCCTTGGGTATCATCACAGTATCATTCTCACCCAACCCCTCACAGGTCCAGGAGACCAAGGCCAGTCAAAAATTCTGGACCTGTTGCCTTTGCTTGATGTAGGGCAATATGGTAGATTACAGATGACTTCAAATTCCTTGCCATCCTCTTTTTTGAGAGGTGATATTGCATCTAAGCTGGTTCTGTGACTGGCTTTTATCAACAGAATATGGTGGTCATGATGTTCACTGGCAGCTTCTACCTCTCCTTCAAAGCCCTGTCATGTAAGAAGTCTGGCTTTCATGCTGGACAGACCATCCAGAGAGAGGGGCCCTAAAAGCTACACAGAATGAGGCTTGGCCTACCTGCATCCCAGCTGTCTCTAGCCTTCCAGCCACTCACCAGTTAGGTGAATGAGGTGTCTCGAAGGTTCCAGCCTGTCAACCACCTAAGAGACCCAAGTGAGACCAGCAGAAGAACTAACTGAGCCCTAGTCAACCCTCAGAATTGTCAGAAATAGTGAATTATTGTTTTAAGCAACTCTATTTTAGGGTAGTTTCTTACACAGTAATAGATAACTGAAACAGACAAGTTAAAAACCTCTTTGGGCCTTTATTTTCTTATCTAAAAAAATGGAAACAATAATCTCTATTCATGAGGTTGTATATAAAGCACCTAAGACAGTGCCTGAGAGACAGAATTATTCAGTAAATATTGGTTTCCTTCTTCTCCCCTCCCCTGGGTGAGACCTTAAGCTCCAGGCATATCTCCAGTTTCATCAGTCATCAAAACTTCCCTTTCTCTATCTAGCCCATTTCCTTTCACGGGTTATTTTGGATAAGACAGCTTTATAAACTCATCCTAGAGAATATGGACAATAGCTTCATTTGTTGGTGCTTCAGGGATATTTGTGTTTCAGAGGAGGCTCTGGTAAAGCACAAATCTCTTTCTCAAGGATTGAAATTTTAGCAGCAAATTTCAGCCCCAGTGATGAAGGACTAGCACTGGAGTGTGAGGGAGGAGTTTGGGGGAAAGTTCTGATGGAACTCCTCCTGCTTTCTTGTTTTAAAGTCTTTAGCCTTAGGAAAACAGCCCACTCAAGACTCAGCCATGCTCAAGGCCAGGACAGCTCGCAAGTTTCTTGCATTTTGTAACCATGTCAGTTTTACTGTCAGGCCTCTCTGCTTCTCTTATTCTTTCCTTAGTTTTAAACCCTCCATAGTCTGTTCATTTTTACAAAGGGTACAGAACTGGGTAGGAAGGCAAACTCCACTGGCATTTACCCCTCAAGTCTTCAGTTGTGAAGCCAACAGTTTTGGAGAAAAGAAGATAGGAATGGCAGACTGGGTTCAGAAAATGATCCCCTTCCAAGCCCTGGCTGGTTAGTTTATTTTTTTCGAGAGATCTTGTCTGCTCAGTAACCACAGATTTTGTTCAGGGATAGATACAAGTTCTGTTTTAGAGAATACATGTAAAGATTTTCATTCCCACCCTCATTTTTATTATAAAAAATAATGTAACTATAGTAGAAAAAAACTTTCTCTATTTCCAAAAGGAAAAAGTTTCCTTGAGAAAGATCGATATTTATTTTCAAGTTAAGTCAATGTTATTCAAATCTAATATGATTGTGTAGAAACAGAATATTTCCAACATTGATTCTTTCTTCTGTTGGTGTAGGGCAATGCATAACAGGCAGATGAAATTCTTAGAAAATACCACAAACTTCAGGAGCTTTTTTTCAGTCAAAAATTTTAACAGGGCAAAGAGTCATGATGATTGAGGAGAGTGGAATGGTGAAAGGGTAGAGAACAAGATAATAAAATTAAAAATGTTAGATTAAAAAAACAAAGTGTAAAAGGTCTGGATAATGTACCAACTACATGATTGATCAAAGTGTAACTATAAACTGGATATGTCGAAAAGCATGTTTTTATATTTGTGCACAGTAGAGAAAGGGGTAGAATAGATACATTGTCTAAGTTCACTTCAAATTACAGAAGAATGTTTTGGTTTTGAAATCATTGTTGAGATCAAGCTATTAGGCTAAGAAAGAGAAATATTTTATTGTTCCCTTCCAAACTTTGGTTAATTGAATTTGTAATGGTTTGGCAGTGTGTGCTGGTGAAGACTGATTGCTTTCTCTTCAATTTTATTGTCATCTTGCAAATAGGTGCTATAGCCTTTTCATTTCCTTGCCTTGAGCAATGTAAAAATCTTTTCCTCTCATCAGAGAGGTAGTGAGGAAGTGTGATAAAATTAGGGTACCTGGGTTTAAGAGCTGGGATAAGTCAGTTTCTTGAAACCTCCACTTGATCACCTATAATGTGGGAATAAAATCTTGTCCAAACCTATCCCAATGAGATAATGCCTGCACCATGAGGATATAATGCTCTTGAATTGGGGAGAGTCTAACCATGAGAACCATCCTGTAACTGGTCATTGGCCCTGTTATTACATTAATTTGGAAGGATGTCAGATGGCAGCTGGCCATGTAAAGTGGTCTGGCCCTTCTAAGAGCTTTCATTCTCCCATACAGCCTAATGAGGGTAGGCTATCCAGTCAGTGATGGGTTCTCCTTACAGTGAAAGTGAGTAATTCCAATTTGGTGGATGAAACAATCTTTGGCAAAAACAGATATTTCAAAAGAGATTTCTTTTGGTTCTGTGGATTGTGAAAAACACATATCCAAATCTTTTAAAATTAATTATTTTAAATTAGAAGATTAAAACAAACAAATATAAAGAATTGTAGAAAGGGAGTAATATAAAATAACAAGTGCCCCATAGAAACTGTTGAAAGTTTCTCTCTTTAACTCTTATCATAGTTACCATTACAATTTCTGCCTATTGATGTACCAATTTTGAGTAACATCTATTGGTTTCTTATTATGGGATATGAAGTATTAAGCGCAATTGCAAAAATCATTGATTTTCCATCTTAAACTACATTCTCAGTTTTTGTTAGTTGTATTTAGTTATTACAAATGTAATAAGAATAACTTTGTAATGATGCTGAAGCTGAAACTCCAGTACTTTGGCCACCTCATGCAAAGAATTGACTCATTGGAAAAGACTCTGATGCTGGGAGCAATTGGGGGCAGGAGGAGAAGGGGATGATAGAGGATGAGATGGCTGGATGGCACACTGACTTGATGGATGTGAGTTTGAGTGAACTCCGGGAGTTGGTGATGACCAGGAAGGCCTGGCATGCTGCGATTCATGGGGTCGCAAACGACTGAGTGACTGAACTGAACTGAACTGATTTATTTCCTGCTATGAAAAATTAATAGTTTACTTACACCCTCTATAGTTCTTCCCTTTTCTCCCAATTTGACTATGTCATTTTCACATTGTTAAAGTTTATATTAGTATTTTGTTTTATGATTATAATGTTTTCTGTATTTAACTTGTAATTTGATTTAAAAAACTTAGCACCAATATGAAAGTCCAGTGATTATGCAAATATTATTCACTGCAATCCAAAGAGTCTATGGGTAGACCTAAAGAGAGAAACAAATTCTGTCTCACCAGCCTATTTCCCTCAACAGAGAACTTTCTTGAGTGTGTTGAGGTCAAATGGATTATTTTTAAATGTCTTTTTATCTTTATTTATTTCCTTTGGTTCAACTGAACTTCTTTTAACTCTCACACAGTCATTTCTTTGATTCTTTCTTCTTCTTCTTTTGGTTTGTTTTATTAGAAATTCTTGTGAGTAATTATTTTTCTTGTAGGATTCACGTTTGTAGGTGCAAATGTTTTAGCTTTTTTTTTAAAGCAAAAATCTTGTTCCCTTTCTCTAAATAGTGTAGTTGGATAAATAACTCTAGGTTTAAAATAATTTTTCTTACATAATACTTTCTTCTTTAAATTCATTACCATATTTATCTCTAGCATGAAGTGTTGCTGATAAAAATCTAACATCAATCCAACCTTAATTTTGCTGTGAATAGCCTATTTGTTTTCTCTCTGGAAGTCTGAACTGTTTTTTCTTTGATCTTAGATTTCTGACACTTCATTAGGATGCATCTCTAAACAGGTTTCTGTCTTTTTTTCCCACTCCCACTGCTCATTGTTACTTGATCTTTTAAATCTAAAGACTCATATCTTCCCTTCTGTTCAGAGAATTTTCTTGTATTATGTCTTTGGTTATCTTCTCCTTTTTGCGTCCCTGTTTTATGCTTTTAGAATTTCCATTAGCCAGTTCCATTAGCCTGATCCCATAAATCTCTACGTTTTTCATATTTGCTCACCTATCCTTTTGTGCTATATTTTGAGAGATACCCTGGGGTTTTTCAGATCTCCATTTGTCATTTATAACACAGTCAATTATGGAAATTGTCCACTATACTTCTTATTTAGACTTTATGCTTTTCTATTTAAAGAATTCCTTTTTTTGTTGTCTGAAGACTTTAAGAAGAACAGCACCTTGTTTTTATTATCAGATGCATTGTCCACTTGAATCTCTTCTGAAACTAATTGAATTAAAAAAATATATTGTTTTTAATTTTCTGAATAATCTCTGTTCCCAGTAAGGCAAATTGCTTTTCCTTTTTTTAAATAATCACCTTTAATATTTAATAATCCTTAGAAAGTGCTTCCACATATATTCCTAGGAGTCCATTAGTCCTCTAAGAGAATTTTACAATCTGGTTTTCACTTTAATAATAATCTTTTGAAATATTAATTGCAGATTCTGAAACATTGAGTATGACAAGCAGTGTCAGAACCTGAATTTGCATTTGTGTTTATACTATGGTATCCATGCTGTGTGATAACGTGAGCCTTGTGCATGCATGATGATTTGCTCAGGCATAACAGTCTGGGAAGGACTGAATCCTCACATGGTGCCTGGGCACTGGTTTGAGAAACATGGCTTCAACGCATTTCACTTATGGATAAGATGGCTATATCATGTATTATCCAAATTGGGACATTTTCAAGTGTGAAAAGAAAAATTAGTAATTGTGTGAGGATTAACATAAATTGGAATTGTCTGGGCAACTCAGAGTGCTTGGCCACCTGACTCCAAGATGAGCAGTTTTACTTTTTATAGTTTTCTCTCTGGCAGCTGTTACGGGGGTCCACGGTTGTCTTTGCCTCTGCTCTGCCTCTGCTACACTCCCCAGCCCCCATCAAGGGCCCCTCTCTAGGCAGATCCCTCTCTCCCCCCACCTCTCCGCCCCGCCCGGGAACTATTCTCCAGGCTGTACCCAGAAGGCAAAGGCATTAATTATTAGCTGATATGCAGGCATGGGGAGTGGGAGGGGGTGTTGCCTCATTGGTTCAGCTGTTCCAAGTGTACTTCTAATTAATTGCTCTTATGATTTCTCACTCCCCACCCTTCCATCTCCCCTTCACTCCAGCTTTCCGTTTGTTGACTCTGAGTTTGGAATTTGTCCAGGACTTCTTTGTAGCGCCTCAGTTCCGGTTTCACTGTCATTCTAGTCCCGTGTGCATTCTATCTTCCAGGAGTGCGTCCATTTCTAGTCCCTGGATGTTGCTTTCTACTCTTCCAAGACAGTTTTGATTTAGCATTTTAAAGCATCTTATTTTTAAAGTTTCTATAGGATCTTTGGAGGAAGGGGAGGCAGGTAACTGTGCTCAGGACATCATCATGAACCTTAGCTCCTTGTTCTATGATTTTTGAATTTGAATCTAAATAGGGGTGCATCTGCTCTCCTGAGTATATACACACCTCACAGTAAACAATGAGGTAACACTAGAAGGAAGGACCCATTTAGGAGACTACCACCTTTTCTAGTCTGTTCTTTCCTTTCCTAAATAAACTCCTAGCCCAACACTTTATGAAAGGATCAATTCTCAGGAGCAAACTCTCTCTTTTTTTGACTGTTTCACGGGGCACGTGGGATCCTAGTTCCCCAACCAGGGATTGAACTGTGTCCCCTGCCTTGGAAACGCAGTGTCTTAAGCACTGAACCATCAGTGAAGTCCCCCAAGGGAAAACTTTCTTAACTAAAACTCTACTCCAGTTCACTGTATTCATAGCTTATACCTATCCTGAATTAAAGAGTGAATAGTTAAACTGTATAAAATAGAGGATCATTTTTTCTAATGTTCTTTGGCTAGAAGAGTCAGAAATTGAAAAAAAAATTAAATATGTGTTGAGAAACAACTATAGTCTTGGACTCAGTGGTGTAGGGGACAGAAACAGTTACAACAGAAGATTTCTTTCCTCCACACGCCCACTTCCTGCAGAGCTGAAAATATATGCAAGGAAAGTTAGGGGACTACAGAGACCACATCACATGTCAGTATCTAAGGGACATGTCCGGGCCTGGAGGTTCACAGAAGGCAGCTTCTGGCTGGGAGACACAGTCTGACCTTTGAAGGAAGAGTAGGAGTTGGATTAGTGAAGAAGAGAGAGTGAGCAACCTAGGTGAAGAGGACATCATGGCCAGGAGGCAGGAGGCTGCTGTGTGCAGTGCTTGGTGGATGATTCCATGACATGAGCACAGACTGTCCACATTATATCACAGAGAGAAAGACTTAGTAAGGGAGCTGACCTCATGGAAGTTCTCAAATGCTAGGTTGGGTATTTGAACTTTAGCTCACCCAGAAAACTTTGAGAAAAACTATATGATTATGGTTGTGTGTGAGAAGATACATGTGTTTAAGAAATGTTAATGAGGCAAAGCTGTGAAGGGTAGGGAGAAAATGATGCTGTAAAGATGTGACAGAAAGATTGCTAGTAGTTACTCATATCAATGATATTAATAAAAAGTTAACATTTTAGATATAATGTTAACTGAGGCTTTGGGAAGTAAAACAGATGACAGTATCAGCAATTATTTAGCAGCAAGATATACTTAGTGATAGATTAAAAATTTTAATGAATTTAAAAGTGAAAATAAATCTTAAAGTTTGTCTCAAAATTCCTTGTGAATGCCCTGAACATTTTAAGACTGAGGAATATGGCTTTCTCCTATCGTTTTCAATAGGCTTCAAAAGGAACTTATCATTGAAAGATAGCACAGTGTGTTTGCATGTGTCTGTGTGTATGTGTGTGTGTTTGGCCAAACTCACATTAATATAATGAAACACCACAGAGTATGATCACTACATTCATTATGTCATGGTGCCTAATTTATTAGAAAAAGATTACAGGCTTTTGGCAGATGACAGGAAAATGAGTAAGTCTCACATTTAAAAATGGATTTTTATTGTAGTCTCCTCTTTGTCTTTGTTGAGCCAATTGCTGTGGGGGTTACAGGAGATAAGAAAGGGTTTTCCTTCTTGAAGAGTTTACTATCTAGCAGGGGTATAAAAGCCAATTTTATTATAAGTGAGTATAGTGAGTATAAGCATTAGTTTTGCTAAATAGAATCACTAAAACACTGACAGCTCTAGTGGAAAAGAGAAAAAGAGAGCAGAGGAAAAGAGAAAGATGGTCTCTGCCTTCAGGGATGCTGTCATTTCGCCAGAGATGTTGGACACCAATATCCACAAAATTAGATTGCATCGTACAGCCACAGTAAGATGATGAGGACCTGTAAGGGGGACAGGAAGTGCATGAGATGTTGAGAGAGGTTACTGAGGATTCCAAACATCAGGAAACACTGGGGCAGGCCTTGAAGAAAGGGCAAGGTATGGGTGGATAGACATAAAGTCCAGTGCAAGGATCGGAGAGGAGACCCACTGGCTGGTTTGGAGGTTGAGGCAGAGAGAAATGGAGCACAGGTGGGAATGGTAGATTAATGCCAGCTGGTGGAAGGCTTGCATGTCCATTGATTTTAGATTTTACCTTGAAAGCAATGAAGAGCCACGAATGGCTTTTGAGTATTAGGAGGGGTGAGATAATGAACCAGTCATGTTAGGGCATAATTTGGCAGGGCTTGGAAGAAGATCCAAGCTAACCACAGAACCACAGAAGGCCAGAGACACTTGATCAAGACCTGGGCTAGATTACTTCACTCATATGACAGTCTCTAGGTTCATCCACATCACTACAACTGACTCAATTTCATTCCTTTTGATCGCTGAGTAATATTCCATCATATATATATGTACCATATCTTCTTTATCCATTCATCTGTTGCTGGACATCTAGATTGCTTCCATGTTCTGCCTATTGTAAATACTGCTGCATGTACATTAGGGTACATGTGTTTTTTTTAGTTATGGTTTTCTCAGTGGTAGGATTTTTGAGTCATAATACATATATATAGAATCTAGAAAAATGATGCTGATGAACCTATTTGCAGGGCAGGAACAGAGATGTAGAGAATGGACTTTGGACACAGCAAGGGAAGAAGTGGGTGGGACGAATTTAGAGAGTAGCATTGATTTATATACACTGCTGCTGCTGCCGCCAAGTCGCTTCAGTCGCATCCGACTCTGTGCAACCCCATAGACGGAAGCCCACCAGGCTCCTCTATCCCTGGGATTCTAGCCTGTATAAAATATTTAATAGATAGCTAGTGGGAAGCTGCTGTATAGCACAGGGAGCTCAGCTTGGTGCTCTGTGATGACCTAGAGAGGTGGAATGGTGAGGTGGGAGGGAGGTTTAAGAGAGAGGGAATCAGTCAGTCAGTTCAGTCACTCAGTCATGTTTGACTCTTTGCAACCCCATGAATCACAGCAGGCCAGGCCTCCCTGTCCATCACCAACTCCCAGAGTTTACCCAAACTCATGTACGTGGAGTTGGTGATGCCGTTCAGCCATATCATCCTCTGTTGTCCTCTTCTCCTCCTGCCCCTAATCCCCCCCAGCATCAGAGTCTTTTCCAATGAGTCAAGTCTTCGCATGAGGTGGCCAAAGTACTGGAGTTTCAGCTTTAGCATCATTTCTTCCAAAGAAATCCCAGGGCTGATCTCCTTTATTTATTTATTTTTTTTCTGATCTCCTTTAGAATGGACTGGTTGGATCTCCTTGCAGTCCAAGGGACTCTCAAGAGTCTTCTCCAACACCACAGTTCAAAAGCATCAGTTCTTCAGCACACAGCCTTCTTCACAGTCCACCTCTCACATCCATACATGACCACAGGAAAAACCATGGCCTTGACTAGACGGACCTTTGTTGGCAAAATAATGTCTCTGCTTTTCAGTATGCTATCTAAATTGGTCATAACTTTCCTTCCAAGGAGTAAGCATCTTTCAATTTCATGGCTGAAGTCACCATCTGCAGTGATTTTGGAGCCCCCAAAAATAAAGTCTGACACTGTTTCCAGTGTTTCCCCATCTATTTCCCATGAAGTGATGGGACCAGATGCCATGATCTTTGTTTTCTGAATGTTGAGCTTTAAGCCAACCTTTTCCTCTCACTTTCATCAAGAGGCTTTTTAGTTCCTCTTCACTTTCTGCCATAAGGGTGGTGTCATCTGCATATCTGAGGTTATTGATATTTCTCCTGGCAATCTTGATTCCAGCTTGTGCTTCTTCCAGCTGTCTAGGTTGGTCATAACTTTCCTTCTAAGGAGTAAGCATTTTTTAATTTCATGCCTGCAGTCACCATCTGCAGTGATTTCAGAGCCCCCCAAAATAAAGTCTGTCACTTTGTATACATGTATACATATGGTTGATACATGTATACATATGGTTGAATCATGGTGTTGTACAGCAGAAGCTAACATGTTGTAAAGCAATATAGTCCAATAAATACATTGTTAAATGAAAAAACAAAAGGCCTGGGCAGTAGCAGAGATGATCAGAAAGGATGGAAGGGAGACCTTTTTTGAAGACAAGATACAGGAACTTGAATTCCTCATTGTGAAGAGGGAAGGAGGAGGCTGAGCAGGACTGCAGGCCAGTTAGTCAGAACAGACACTTGTTACCCCAAGAACGGGCTCTCCCACCACAACCCTTGGGCTGGAGGGTTCATCCATACTCATCCTCGGGGGAAATGTGCTTTTGCTGCCACAGTGACAACAGCAGCATTGATGGAGGACAGCGATGGATGACAAAAGTGATTATGCAGTGAGGCATGACAATTGATTCACTCTAAGTTACACCTTCCGTGTCAATATGCAGAACTGGCTTGACGGAATTCAGTGAAAAGAACACCTGAATTGAGGAAGACAACACATTTTCTGGTGTGTCAGCATGACATCAAGGACCCTGCTTAAATGCTTCCACTTAAAAAAAAACAAGTTACCCAGGCAAATTAGAATAGTCAGCTGGTAGAATGCCAAGCTAATGAGGTCAGTTTACTCTCACTACCATGACATGGGTCAGTTAGCTCCCCAGACTCTTTCCCCAGAATGGTTTGGATCAGCAAGTGTGTGTCCTGGATCTATAAATGCCTGATAGTGTACCAATGCTGTGTGTGTTAGTCACTCAGCGTGTCCGACTCTTTGCAACCCTGTGAACTGTAGCCCACCAGGCTTCTCTGTCCATGTAATTCTCCAGACAAGAATACTGGAGTAGATTGCCATTCCCTTTCCCAGAAGATCTTCCCGAGCCAGGGACTGAACCCTGGTCTCCTGCATCGCAGACAGATTCTTTACCTGGGGATACTGAAATGGATACCACGATTCCAGTTTTAGAGTGTCAGACCCGTGGGGATGAGCACAGGCTTGGGAGGCAGATGTTCTTTCAAATCGCAGCTTTTCCATTTACTAGTTTTAAGATTTTAAAACTAGTGTTGAGATTTTAAACTTGCTGACTCTCAACTTTCTTACCTGTAAAATGGAGATAATAGTACTTGGGACGATTGTAAGGATGAAAAGAGATATTTACGTGTAAAGTACTTATTATTATTTTAAAAAATCTTTTGGCCATGCTGCATGGCAAGTGGGATCTTAGTTTCATGATCAGGGATTGAACCAGCACCCCCTGCATTGGCAGTGTGGAGTCTTAACCACTAGACCCCCAGGGAAGTCCCTAGGTGTAAGGTATTTAACACAGTGATTGACACATAATAAGTGTTCTATAAACGATGCCTATTCATCACGTAACAGGGAAAGTGACATCCCTGAGGGATGTACACAATACTGTAGAAACATAAAGACAGGACATTTAGCCCAGCCTCAGTGAATTCATGGAAGGTTGCCTGGAGACGATGACTCGAGCTGGTGATGGAAAAGCAGGAATGAGCAGGGAAAGAAGGGAGAGGAATTCTAGACAGAGGGGCCAGCAGTGCCTCCTACCAAGTACTCCACCAGCTCAGGGCCACTTCAGTGCACCATGGAAAAGACAACTCCAAAAGAGAGTTTGCTGGGAGTGAGTCTGACTTTCATCCTGAATTTTTAAAACCCATGGGCACAGCCTGTGATCCCTGTTAGGTTTCACACAATTGTTTGTACAGAGTAAATCCAGTAGCTCTGTGCTAGATCCCATTTTCTGAAAACCACAAACCAGCCCTGTCTGTCTTTTTTTTACTCATTCTCATCAAGCATGCATGACTCCTGAGGGTCAGAGGAAGCCCGTGACTGTTGTCCTAGGGAATGCCCTCTACTTCCCTGAAGTAGTTTTCGAAACTGGAAATAGGGCAATTAGTAAAACATCCTGGTGCTTACAGGGCACGGCTTTCTCTCTGCCCTGAAAGCATCCTTTCTTTCATGCACTGTTATTGATGCCCAAGATGGTTTCTTTGAGACTGCCTTGTTATGCCTGAGTTCCAGATGGGGCAATTAAAGACGGACAGGTCGTTATTATAGCTACCTTTGGAAATAGAATTTACAGCACTCGCTTGTCCTTTTTGATTCTCCCCCAGTAGAGCTCCCCCCCTTCACCTTGGAGGACAGTGAGCCTTGGCAGTAGAGGGAGCAGTGTGCCCGGCTGGCTTCTGCAGGGGCCACGGCGTCCCTCTGGATGAAAGGCTCAGCGGAACTCTAAGTCATTATCGTGATCAAGGACGAAGGAACAGTTTCAGCGTGTAAATGCAGATGCTCTCTTGGTTTCTGTGATAGATGCATTCCCAGTGCCAGTGCAGCAGTGTGTTGAATTCTTTTTAAAATCTGAAAGACCTGCAGGCTCTTCTCTCCTTTTCTTAAATCCATTTCCCCGTTGAGATGAAAAATGTAATACTTTTCAGCTTACTTTAGACTTTCTTCAAAAGTATTTCTGGAAAAGGATCCTTCATGTGGAGCATATGAAAACTGTCAGAGGATGGGAGAGAGCGAGGTTTTAAAAACACACTAATGGACAGCCATTATGCCGTGGGGAGTTCCCCCAGAGAGCAGAAATATGCAGGCTGGGGAGGTCGGGGGGAGACAGAGCATAGAAGCCCAGGATTCAAGGAAGAACATAGTCTAGAGACACTAAAAAACCTGGATGCATAATGAGATGGGAAAATAATACTGGCCAAGATAAAGATTGCCAAGGTTCGCCTTTGGAGAGAGCAAAATAGGAGTTTGAAGCCTGACCAATTGAGTTCAAATGCTCCGTTTCCTCTTGCTAGCTGTGGCATCAAACATACTGCTTTTCATGTGACTCAGTTTCCTTGCCTATAACATGGCCATAGAAATAACTTCTGCATAGGGTTGTTGTGATAATTAAATGGGGTGATGTATGTCTAGTGTTCACTTTATTCTCTGGTAAGAGTCAGTGCTCAATAAATGCTATTTATTATTACTATTACCATTAGTGTAATTATCACTGACACAAGGGCCTAGACAGCTTCATAGCCTGCTTTTGAGACAGTGGCCAGTCCTGCTTTCCCTCTGGGAGTTTATGTGTGTGTGTTTTCTTTCTCGATAGCAATGGATTCACACATTGAATCCCATTCCTGGGGTTTCCTTGTTTACATCCCTGTTTCTCCTCCTTGAATGTTTGCCATGGCACTGGACTCCTCATGGAGCTCACTCGCAGGCAGAGGGCTGTGTTCTGGTAGCAACTTGGGTCCCAAGAGGAGGTCTGGTGACTCATTTCCATCTCATCATGAGTTGCCTGTCTCCTACGCCAGGGCTGGAAAGCAGTGGACTGGAGGTTTGTGCTATGAGCAAATCTGAATCATGGAGAGAACGTGAAGGAAAATGAGGAGCAGTTGAAAAATACTCCATAGGAAAGAAATGGTAAGCTTCACGGTTTCTTTTGCACTTTCCCAACTCAACCTCTAGAAAAGGTGTCATAAACCTCTGCAGGAGTGACTAAGGGCTGAGACAAAGGCAAGCCTGTTACAGATATCCCTGTAACTCCAGAAGCAAATCTCTTTTTTCCCCTCCTAAATAACTCCAGAACATTACATGGCATTAACAAGTTTCCCAGGACAGGAACTTCTAGTTTATTACTTGCTCACATTGTCATCAGAAATTAATTTTGTCCCTGAAAGACAAATTGGCTGGTAGCTTATGAAGTTAAATGGAAAGAACAAGTGCGCATCTGTTTCTTCTGCATTTTGTCTCCTTGGTGTCTTACATATAAATGAATCAGAGTGTTCAAACTTAAATTAAGATCTTTGGCTAGAAAACAGTTAAAACTGGTTCCCATAGCTACCTCTCACACATAGCTGTGATTGCATTATAATCCCCTAGTAATCAGCTCTAAATGAAAGAAAGATGATAAGGGTGCTCTTTTCAGTTTTCAGGACTGATTTTTATTAGCTCTCAATCAGTCCGGGACTGCTCTGTCTTTCATCACATTGTGGTAGTGTTTGTAGAATCATTAGAGTAATAAAGTGTAAATCTTACTGAGGTGCATTATTCTTGAGGTGTTTTATATAAGGAAAACTCTGAAGATTACACTGGCTGGTACAAGAAAGATTTGTTTCTGAGACGAAAGTAAGACTGTAATGTATGCTAGATTCATTTATTCTTTACCCGAGTCAAAACCTGATGAATTATCCAGCCTAGGTAAAACAACCACCAGAAAAACCTCTTGGACTTAGGCAGCCGAGTATTACCATAATATAGATTTGCATACATTTAGCCATTTCCTCATTTGCCTTGTTATCCTGCTCCCACATTCTTCCAGTGTAAAGCCCTCCCATTACAGACGCATTACCCACAAAACCGCAAGCTTTGCTATTCCCAATGTGATTTCTTTCGCAAACCAGTGTAATCCAATAAAACATCATGTCGCACCAACATTGAAGTATTTATTGCAGAATACATTGCAGCTTAAAAAAGTGCACTTGCCCCCCTCCTTTCTCGTATATCACAGAGTGACCCGCCGCTTTCAACCTCATGTGGGTTGGAGATCACAAATGGAGAAAAGTGGCCACCAAGGAGCCTCCCCTGCACCCACTTTGGATTTTTCTAGGCCTATCCAAGAGATGGTAGCAAGGAAAGGCAATGGCTCTGACTTTCCCCAAGTGTTGGAGGATTTTTCACAGATTTCGCAGGTGTGCTCCACATTTGCAATTAACAGAATACTTAATCCTGACGTGCTTTTCCTTTCCCAAAGGCTTTATTATGGCTGGAATATGTTACAATGCATCATACACGAAGGTACCCATAAAAATGCCTGCTTGTTTTAAACGTGGGATTTATTCATTTTATGTTTATATTAGGCCGAAAGTGTCCCTATATTTTAGTGACAGACATTTACACTCATCCATGGGGTGAGAAACAATATCATGCAGCAGTATGTAGCCTCTGCAAGAGTTTATAGAAATGTGGTGGCTTCATATTTAATTTTAAGTTACTGTTTTTTAAGGAAAGGTTTTGCCTGAGATAATTATTACAATTTTCCTGCTCACAGGGCAATTATGTGCATCTCCACAACCAGCAGAGTTGTCTGTAAGATTCAGGTAACTGGAGAGTCAGGTAGTGGCATGGTGAAGATTTTCCCCAGGTATCTTTTTGGTTGCTATCATTATATGTAAAAATATGGGTAGGATTAGACCTGCAGATAGAGTTTTTAGAGACCAACAAGAAGAAAGCATTTGATTAGGGTGGTTCTGGATGATAAAGGAAATCTCATTTTCAGACTTTTTTTAACCCTTAGTCCTGAATCCATTTTAAATGTAAAATGTACATTTTACATTTTAAAATATTTAAAAAGCCTGAGTTTAAGCGCTGGTTCCCTCTTCTTCTTTAAAAGAAAGCAAATAAAATATTTTGCTGATGATGGCGCTTCTCGTATGTGTTTGCATGTTGGTACTTAAATGCAATATGTCTGGAAGATGTTGCTATTTCACACTACGCGCACAAGAAAGAGTAAATTGTAGGTCCTGATTATCAACAGATAACAAGACATACTGTATATAAATAAATGCTCAGCATCAAAACCCATTATTGGATTAGCTATATAATCATGTCTCAGGCTGTAAGTCTGTGCTGACAAATGAACACTTTTCATTTGGCTCAAGGTCCTCATCAGCAACGGAACTAATTTTACATTCTCACCCATTAAGTGAATAAGATGTGGAAAAAGCTGTCTGCTTTTTGAAGTGTAAATTTGCTGCTACAGGCTGTGCAGACCAAAGCGCTTTTGAAGCAGGCAAATGAGATCATCTCTAGGGACATGTGAACCTCACAAAGTTTAGGTCATTTCTGTCGAAGGGACAAGTGTGTGTGCGTGTGTTCTTGTGGTTTAGGTGGCCATGCACTTTGGGCTGTGTGGGTGTTCTGCATGGTGTGGATGGTGAACACCTGGAATAAACCCAGGAGAGCACAGGGAGTGCTGTCTTTATCTTCTCCAGAAACCAAGGACTCCTAGAATTTGTGAAGAGCCTAAGATGGAACAATCTGGGGTTGGCCCTAGCCGGTCAGTATCCCCATCCCTCTGTCACCCTTGAGAAAGGACATCAAAGCCTCTGAGCTTCCAGTTCTGAATGTCTTGTAGGACTGAACTGCTCCATGGAGGTGCCAAGATAAGATGCTGGTACTGCTGGGGCTGGCTGGGGAGCAAGATGAGCCAGGAGGAGGAGACTCCCTACTCAACCATTCTGAGTGATTTTAAATATGCTATATGCTGATGACTTCACATTTATATCTGTAGCACAGACTTCTTTGTACTCCTCGTTCTTGTGTGCAACTGCCTACTTGGTCTATCTACTTGGATGGTTCGTACATATCTCAAACTTAACATATCCAAAATAAAACTATGGGGCTCTATCCCAAAATGTGTCTCTATTCCCCAATTCCTCCTCATCTCATAAATTTCATCACCATCTTTCTTCTTGCTAAAGCCAGAAACGTAAGAGTTATCCTCGATTCACCCCTTTCCCTCATCAGTGAAATGCAATCTACCAGCAGTCATGCTGGTTTGATCAACAGAATATACCCTAAATCTCCTTGGACTCCTAGGCCACGTAAAAGTCACTTCTCACCTTGACAACAATGACACTGCCCCTCCAACTTGCCTCTCTAACCACCGCTCCAACCTTTACTTTAACCACCGCTTCTCCTCATTAATGCTGAGCAGAGAATAGCTGGAAAATATGTGTTATGGGTTGAATTGTACTTCTGCCCCCAGTAATTGTATGTTGAAGTCTTAACCCTCAGTACCTCAGAATGAGATCTGATTTGGAAATAGAGTAATTGGATGTGTAATTAAATAAGATGAGGTCATCCTGGAGTATGGAGTGGTGCTTATCCAATATGACTAGCATCCCCATAGAAAAAATGCCATGAGAGAAAGAGAAATAGACCGAGGGAAGATGATGTGAAGACACAAGGAGAAAACATCTGTAAGGAATGCCAGAGATTGCCAGCGAACCACCAGAAGCTTCGAGAGGCGTGAAACAGGCTTTCCCTCCCAGCCTTAGAAGAAACCGAGCCTATGGACACCTTGATCTCAGATATCTAGCCTCCAGAACCATGAGACAATGAGTTTCTCTTATTTAATAAGCTACTCAGTCTGTGGTGATTTGCTACGGCAGTCCTAGCAGATGAATGCAGTGTGCAATCATGTCCCTCTACTACTTAAAGCCCCTGCAGATGGTTTCCCATTTTATTTAGATTCAAATTCCAAGGAAATGGCAATCCACTCCAGCACTCTAGCCTGGAAAATCCTATGGACGGAGGAGCCTGATAGGCTACAAAGAGTTGGACACGACTGAGTGACTTCACTTTCACTTTCATCCTGACCTACAGAATTCTTTACAATCCTCTACTCCTCCAGTCTCATTTCCCCCAATTTTCCTTCACCAGCTTCAGCCACACCAGCTGTTGAACTATTCCTCAGTCATGCCCAGTTTCTCCTATTTGCATGGCCATTGCACATGTTGAAGTGCTTGTGCTTGACTTGAAGTGCTTGCCTACTTCTCAATTCTGATTGCATGGCTGACGCCTGAACCTTCAGGTCTTAACTTATATGTCACCCCTCCTACCTCTGTTGACATTCTCTGCCTTGGCTCCAATTTTCTTTTATAATTATTTATCATGACATACAAGGCTTCCCTTGTGGCTTGGCAGTAAAGAATCCCCCTACCAATGCAGGAGACATGGGTTTGATCCCTGGGTCAGGAAGATCTGCTGGAGAAGGAAATGGCAACCCACTCCAGTACTCTTGCCTGGAAAATCCCATGGACAGAGCAGCCTGGTGGGCTATAGTCTATGGGGTTGCAAACAATCAGACATGACTTAGCAACTAAACAACAACACAATTAGAAACATACACTTACTTTATATGTGTATAGATGCTCTTTTATGAATCTAGACGATAACATTCAGGAGGTCACATCAGTCTGGTTCATCAGTGTAAGGCCAGTGCCTAACATAGTGCCTGACACACTCTGGGTGTTCAATGCACATTTGTTCAGTGAATGAATGTATACAGTTACTTCGAGAAACATCTTTTCCCCAAGTCTTGTGGCTGATGAAGTGTGTTCACACATAAGCCTTTATCCTTTGGTTACTGCTTGAAAAAGGGTAATTATTACATAAGAAACATCCACTGGTGTCTCTCCATGCTGGTAATGTTTAGATTACTTCATATCCTCAAGATTATCTGTCTAGAAGTAGAGGAACTGATCAAAAATTTAGGTGAAAGGATATGGTAGGAAAAATGGGCTATGAGTCAGGTCTTTGCCCATTAATTGCATCATGAAGTTTGTGAATCCTCTCCCAGAAAGAGCATTGCCTTGGCAGGCCAAAGAGTACATTGCTTTATAGAAATACTCTGTGATCTCAGCTTTTGCCAAGTTGAAAAATAGGAAGTTGTGTGGGTGAGTGTGGGAGAGACTGTTAGCTATCCACCAAAATCTGTTCTCTTTTCTTGCTGGGCACAAAATTAAATGACATTTCCCAGCCTCCCTTGCAGTTAGGTGTGGTCATGTGCCTGAGTTCTCTCCAATTATACATGAGCAGAAATGACAGATGTGATTTCCAGGCCCATGGCTCTGGAAACCTCCTTTGTGCACTGTCCATGATCATTTCTCTCTGGTTTGTGGAACTGTCAATGCCCAGGGAAACTCTAGAAAACATGGTTGAAAATGCAAAATGACCATTAGGCTGGGTCTCATTTGACCACGTGGAGAAGTCCTTCCCTGCGGACCTGAACTGAGCAGGTAATCCTAGCAAGTAGTTTGTATGATGTCACTGAAGTTTTGGGGTCTTTCTGTAACTGCAGGCTAGTCAACCCTCACAGTATCATGTCGCTTTCTTTAAGAAGCTGACACTTGTGAAAGGGTGAAACTAGCACTAATGATGCTGGTTAAAGGAGCAGGGATGCGAATGAACTGTTAGACACAAGCAAGAGTCTCTTCTCTCTCATGAGGCAACCAAGCCATGGGAACTAAATGTTTGATCCCTGATGGGGGAGCTAAGATCCTGCATGCTGTATGGCCTGGCCAAAACACCAAAACCAAAACCCAAAACTCGTTCTTCAAACATTCTGTGAACTGAAGGAGATTAAGGAAAAAGATGGAGTCTGTGAATTACCTACAGAGTTGTCCCAGCAGCTGTTGCTGTGACACTGTTTTACTCTAGGTTATTCCTGTTTCTGGCCATGACCCCTCCTGAGGGCATGGAAAAGACTCTGAAACTAATAACAGAAAGACAAAGTGGAAACCAAGAGCAAGAAGAAGCACTCAGGACCTGAAAGGGGAAGAAAAATGCAAATTCTGAAGGGCATTCAGCCACTTGAATAACTTCTCAGCTGTCATATCTGCAAGGAAGATGGTGACTGTACCAGTCCAGGACTTGGTACATCTTATAATGAATGTTGGAGAAATAAATAAATAAGCTATTCCATTTGAACCCCAAAAACCTTATGAGGAGATACAACTTTACTGTAGACAGTGTTGTTTGCTTATTGGGGTCAAAACCATTCCTGTTCCATTTATTTTTTTTCTCCTTCTTGGTCTGTGGAAGGCTATACTCATGCAGTTAAGTGGAGTCATTGGCTGGTTCTGGACAAAGAAGTGTGCATGCAAGTAACACAGCAGGAAAGATCCCTGCAAATTTTCTCTGCTGCTGCAGCCAGTCCTAGAGCCCTATGCTGTGGATCTTCTGGCCCTCACTGACTTGCACTGGGTATGTAATATGAGCAAGAAATAAGATTTTCTTGGATTAAGCATCACATGTCTTATATTCCAGCAGAACCTGCACGACCTACCTGGAACAACTGTCAGCAGCCTCCTCCTTTTCTCTTTATGTGGCGAGAAGCTCAAAATTTGCCAGCTCTTCTCCAGAGGTCATCAGCTTCAGGAAGCTGGGTCCTCTCCTATCCTCAGGGGTGAAATGGGTATGCTCCAAGCTGATCAGGGTCATCTTAACTCCTCATCAGTGATTACTTAAGTTAAAGGCTTGTAAGCCACATCTGGCCAATGTGGTGTCTAGGGGAACTTTGATAGGGGTTTCGATGGGAAATTTTTCTTCAATTTTAAATCAGGAGACAAGAATACTTCCTTTTCATGCCTGAAAGCATTATTTTAGGAGGATATGGAGCTGCTATAACCATCTTGTGGCCAAAGAGGAGATGTCAACCCACTGAAGACAAATGCCTGGAGATGAAGAGGGATCCTCTTTAAACTAGTTTTGTTTGAATATTCTGTTCTTGTATCTCAAAGCATCCAACAGATTATCTCCATTTTATTAAAGCTGAAAATGAAGTTTAAAGGGTATAAATGATTCACCTAAAGTCTCTTGGCTTGCGAGCAGAAATCAAGTCTTCTAATTTTGAGTCTTCTCTTTACGCTGTTTAGGGAACAATGGCAACTAGGTTCTCTCATCAGCCAACCCAATTAATTGGGGATAGCTACTTAGACAGTTGTGCTGAGAAGTTTTTAAGATCATATCCAGTAAGAAAAAAGGTTTGGATTGATTGATAATTTTATGAGTAAAAGATAGGAAAGTAGCACACTTTTCTCCCCATCATTGTAATAAATCATGTAATTCTGGATTAACTTTATGGGGGGAGGGGGAGTTGTGTATGAGTTATCAGTTGCTGGCTAACAAATTACCCCAAAATTTAGTAACTTAGAAAAATCAAACCATGGGTGCGAATTAGCTGAGTGCTGCTGTCAGATTTCTCAGCGGTTGCACTCACTCAGGCTCGCTGGTCGCACTGGGGCTGCCGTCTAATCTGTAGTCTTAACTAGGAGAGGACCTGCTTTCAAGCTCACTCCGGTGGTTATTGATAGGATTCTGCTCCTCCTGTGCCAGAGGACTGAGGGCCTCAGTTTTTTAATGGCTATGCTCAGGTCTCTGTTGCCTGGGTCTAATCATAGAGAGCTTATCCTAGGGTGGCTGGCTTTCCTGAGTCAACAAGCAAGTGAGAGGGTATCCAAGAAAGAAGAAACAGACTTTTAGTAACCCAATTTTGGGTTTTACATCTCATTGTTTATGTAGATTTTATTCATTCTAAGTGGACCCATAAGTTCAGCCCACACTCACGGAGAGGGAATTACACAAAGGAGTGAATATTGGAGGCAGGGATTAGGAGGCAGTTATTTTCAAGGCTGCCTACCTACCACAAGGGATAAATTTTTAAAAAGCACATGAAATTACTTTTTCTGTTACCATTTCTGTAATTGTTATGGTTAACTACTTGGCCTCAAGCATTGTGGTTTTTTTCTTCTCAAAGTTCTAGTGTTTCTCTGTGGGTTCAAGCAATACCATGAGGGGCTATCATATGTCCCCTTTCCATGTCAAGGGATAAGCACATAGTAATAATTTAAAATAATATTAATTATAATAATTAATAATATTAGAAAAGTCCCACAGCGCAGTGAATGCCATTGATGTTAGCCTTTCTGCTCTGACTTCTTCTCCCCAATCCTGGTCACATGACACATATGCCTGTCTGAAAATTGAACAGCACTCTCTCTCTCTGACACTCTTGTCTCCTCCCCATGCATGACCCAGGGCTGCCTTTAAATCCAGTCTACTCCTGACAATGTGCCTGCTGGTGGAGGGCACGTGGAAAAAGTACAGAAGGGAACTCATTCTCTGGGCAACGTCTGACATAGACACACATGTTAGTGAGAGAAAGAATATTTCAAGGATTCTGGAAAAAGACAAGACTGGAGGTAGAATGGGTTAATAGTTTGAAGGCACTGAACTGTCATGGGGCTGTGACTAGTCTAGCAGGCTGGGTGAGACCAGAGGATAACTGGACTTTTAATAAAGGGAAGCGGATTCAATTAATCATGACAAGAAAATGAGCGAGGAGTGCTTTTCCATTGTTATTTAATAAGAAAACTGTGTAATTAAGTGATAAAAATAGTTTTTACAAGAAGCAGGCAGTTAAATGTTTATAAAGCCAGTCAGGCCAAGTCCTCAGCATCCCTGTTAGCAATCAGAATGCTTTTTATATGGTGTCTTTCTTTGGAAACGCACGGCCATCTCTCCACAGACATTACCTCATTTGCTTCCCAGCCTAATGAATGCTTTATGGCTAAGAAATGATGGAGGAGGCAAGTAAGATGGAAGAGAGGGAGAAACTGAGGCATGGGAGGGGAAGGTGGGACGTGGGGAGGGGGTCTGCGGTGTTCCCAGGAAGCTTCTGTAAGCAGTACTTAGCTTTAATCATCTCTAACTTCCTGCCTCTTAATTGTGTTTTGGACATTAGCTAATGAATTCAAATGAAACAATTGCTTCTCTCTTCTAAGAGCTGCAGAGAGGAACCTGGGCTGTGTATTATGGCTGATATGATACTATTCTGAATCGGAGGTGGGGGTGGAAAGAGATCCTGGCATTTGCCATCTGGTAAGCCTGTCTTTAATCCTCAGTAAAGTAATGGAATGGAGATGAAGAAAAAAATTGCGAAAGAATCAAGAGCATAATGCCACCATGAGCAAGCAGCTGTCTGGATTTTTAAAGAGCAAATTCCATGAGACAAATTTAATTGCATTTTTTAATAGAATTAAGAAAAAAAAAACCCTCCACAACATTAGTGGGTTGAAGGAAATGAAATGGATGTATCCTGAAATCTCACTTCAAAGATGAATTCTACCAGGCTGGTATTGAAGTCTGTCTCATGGATTGAAACCCGGTTGGAAGGCCATGTGAGCAGCCGGTGGGCGGCCGTGGTCTGGCTGGGAGATGGCGTCCAGTGGCATGCTTCTGGCATGCTCTGAGATGGGCTGGTATCTACAGAGCATCATTATTAATGACTTGCAGGAGGTGACAAGCAGAATTTTAATTAAACATGCACATGTGGCCAAGTGGGAACTTGGCGGCGAAAACACCAGAGAGGCAGGCGCATGATACCCAGGTACTTGTTTTTCAGCTTCTGTGATCTGGCCTGCAAGAAGTGTCTTGACTTTGGTTCCCTCCTCTCTCCCTGCTGTCTTGGGCTTGAACCAGATTTGTGCATGGTGTCACAGGGGAAGTGGCAGGGAGGTGCCTTTGGAGCAGGCTCATGAATCCCTTTGCCAAACACCAGGGTGTGTACTAGCTGCACCTCTAGCTGGATGCTCTGAAAACAGAACCTTACAAAAATTAATACTGATATTAGCAGAGTAATGAAGCAGCTGCAAGTCTGGTTCACAAATGTCGCACCCCATTTCACGGCATGTTTACATCTGTAAAAGGGAGAACACGCAGGAGATACAGGGATGGGTAGCATCTCCTCTGAATCATCTTCAGGGCAGCCCATTGGTCCGTGAGTTTTTCCTAGGACAAGCCTGGGTGGTTTGACATCTGAAGACATTCAGGATTTTGAAATGATGTGGCTTGCCCCCCATGCTAAAGAAGACCATGCTGATAAGTGAAGTTCAAGCATTGCAGAGTTTCACATTCAATCAACATTTATTGTCTTCTTGAAATATCATCCCTAATAATTCCACTGACTTGGCTGGTAGCTTCATCACAACTGAATGTTGGCACTGCCTCTATTGAAACTTACATTTATCTGAAAATGTCTCTGTCACCAAAATAGAAAGATGGTTCCAGGAGAATGCAAGCTCTCTGCTCAGAGATATCAAGTACTGTGTGTTCTGAGATGGTAGATTATCTTTGTGCTTTATTTAATTTGGGAGCCATTATCCAAACTCTCTGTAGACAGGGAGAGTTTTGTAATGGCAAAGGTGATTTACCCTGTGTCCTTCTGAGACTACTGTGGCTAGTGAGTGCAGGTGTGCAAGTGCTTAGGAAGAGGGATAAAAATACCACTACCGCCCAACAGCAATAGCATGACCTCCAGTACTCACTGACTGCTGATGGGTAATATCTAATTGAGTTCATATAACAATGCTATGGAGATAAGGATTTTTATTGTCCTTATTTTAAAATGAGGAAAATGGATCAAGATTGAGATGAAAGCTTTGAGAGTACAGAGTAAACTCCAGAGAGCAAGCCTATAGAAGGCAGAACTGACCTGAGTCTTAAGCCCATTGCTCCAGCTTTGGAACCATCACCTAACATTGACCTCGGGTTACTTTGGCAGGGGATTTGATGGCTGGATAATAATGGATCTGGAGTCTAAGGTCAAGACAGTGGCATATCACCCTTTAATTATCTATTTAATATTTTCTTAGAGGAGTGGCTGAGATTTCCCTGAAGGATGGGTAGAAATGAAGGACCTCTAGTGGCAGCATCTTGCCTCTTTCTCACTCTCAGGAGCCATTCAGTTCTGGCCCCAGACTTGCATAATCCACCCAGGAAAGCAAAAGTACTGAGCTGGCCAGCCCCATCTTCCTGAGAAGGCAATTCAGTGACCCTCTGGTTACTTAAGCATACCCCTTTCTGGGTACTATTTCCCACCTCTGGGAGCTTAGTGAATCATTTGTTCCAGTGATATATAGCATGCTACCTTAGAGGATTTCTGACAAGTTCAGTGATCATTACATGTACAGAGATTTTTTTTTTTAGATCCAAGTGTTAATTTAGAAATTTTATAGATCAATGCCCCAAATTGCTATCCTTCCGGGACAGCCAGAGTCATCTATTTGACCTCTGACTAGGATGACAGGAAGCACGCTTTCTAGGGTTGAAGAGAGTGGACAAAAAGCTTAAGATCTGGGCAAAGGATATCTCAATAGTGACAAAAGCACTTTTGACCTTAAAGCTGTAACTGGATATTTTAGGTAACATAGTATGGGGAGATCATCAGATTCCCCCCCCCACCAAGTTCTCAGTTATAGATTTTATTTTGCAGTAATAGACCCATCCCAGATGTCTTTTAAAAGTGACTTAGCCCTCCAACTTCAAAGATGAATCTAATTTTTCACCTTGGTATATGGGTGGCCTCATGACTTGCTGGTAACCAGTTGGGTGCAATCGAAGTGATACCAGGTGATCTTCATTATTTGGTTGGAGAAAGCCTGAAGCTTCTCTAAGGCCTTCTTCTGAAGCTGCTGACATTGCATAAGGAGGCTCTTAGAGCCCTACTTGCTGTTTGCTGGCAGTCTCTCCCTTTCTTATTCTTTGGCTCCTGGCATCTAAGCCATTCTTTTACCATTCCCCAGCTCCTATGTTTTTGCATTCATCCCCTCCTCCTTTTCATCACCCTGGATTTTCTTACTCTTGTGCACTCCCCTGCCATGTGCGGAATAGGGAAGATGAAAGGAAAGGGGCTAATGTGAAGAGTGATTGCCCCGAGGAGCGGGAAAGGGTATGCTGAAAGCTTTACTACATGGTGACATTTTCTCTCCTGACAAGACTTGGAGCTAAGTGGGATTATTTTAATTTTTCAGATGAGGAGACTGAGGCTCGGAAGAGTGAATTAACTTGCTGAAGTTCACCTAGCAGGTTAAGTGTTGGACCTGAGTATGTTCTTCAGTTCAGTTCAGTTTAGTCGCTCAGTCATGTCCGACTCTTTGTGACCCCATGAATCACAGCACGCCAGGTCTACCTGTCCATCACCAACTCATGGAGTTTACCCAAACTCATGTCCATCGAGTTGGTGATGCCATCCAGCCATCTCATCCTCTGTCGTCCCCTTCTCCTCCTGCCCCTAATCCCTCCCAGCATCAGAGTCTTTTTCAATGAGTCAACTCTTCGCATGAGGTGGCCAAAGTACTGGAGTTTCAGCTTCAGCATCAGTCCTTCCAATGAAAACCCAGGACTGATCTCCTTTAGGATGGACTGATTGGATCTCCTTGCAGTCCAAGGGACTCTCAAGAGTCTTCTCCAACACCACAGTTCAAAAGCATCAATTCTTCGGTGCTCAGCTTTCTTCACAGTCCAACTCTCACATCCATACATGACTACTGGAAAAACCATATCCTTGACTAGGCGGACCTTTGTTGGCAAAGTAATGTCTCTGCTTTTGAATATGCTATCTAGGTTGGTCATAACTTTCCTTCCAAGGAGTAAGCATCTTTTAATTTCATGGCTGCAATCACCATCTACAGTGATTTTGGGGCCCAAAAAAGAAAGTCTGACACTGGTTTCCAGTGTTTCCCCATCTATTTGCCATGAAGTGATGGGACCAGATGCTATGATCTTAGTTTTCTGAATGTTGAGCTTTAAGCCAACTTTCTCACTCTCCACTTTCACTTTCATCAAGAGGCTTTTTAGTTCCTCTTCACTTTCTGCCATAAGGGTGGTGTCATCTGCATATCCGAGGTTATTGATATTTCTCCCGGCAATCTTGATTCCAGCTTGTGTTTCTTCCAGCCCAGCATTTCTCATGATGTACTCTGCATATAAGTTAAATAAGCAGGGTGACAATATACAGCCTTATTAAGCCAACTTTCTCACTCTCCACTTTCACTTTCATCAAGAGGCTTTTTAGTTCCTCTTCACTTTCTGCCATAAGGGTGGTGTCATCTGCATATCCGAGGTTATTGATATTTCTCCCGGCAATCTTGATTCCAGCTTGTGTTTCTTCCAGCCCAGCATTTCTCATGATGTACTCTGCATATAAGTTAAATAAGCAGGGTGACAATATACAGCCTTAATGTACTCCTTTTCCTATTTGGAACCAGTCTGTTGTTCCATGTCCAGTTCTTACTGTTGTTTCCTGACCTCCATATAGGTTTCTCAAGAGGCAGGTCAGGTGGTCTGGTATTCCCATCTATTTCAGAATTTTCCACAGTTTATTGTGATCCACACAGTCAAAGGCTTTGGCATAGTCAATAAAGCAGAAATAGAGGTATGTTCTTGCTGCTGCTGCTAAGTCACTTCAGCCATGTCCGACTCTGTGCGACCTAATAGATGGCAGCCCACCAGGTTCCGCTGTTCCTGGGATTCTCCAGGCAAGAATACTCGAGTGGGTTGCATTAGAACTGTCTAATTCAATAAACTGTTGTATCTCCATTGGTGGTGTGACTTAACGGGGGGAAACCTTAATAATTTATGGTCCCCATCATGTTTTAGTTAACTGCCTAGCAAACCATAGTGTGTTCTCTTCCACAGTAAGGCTTTGATGACTTCAGCAAATCCTCTGGTGTCTTTGTAAAGTCCAGAGTTAAATGAACAAACAACAGAGAACAGAATTCCCAGGTTTTGTTATCAACATGAATCTGAACCTTACGGTATTTTACCTTGGCAGAGTCAAGTTTCTGGTGATCACAACAGGCAAGTCTACAAGTGCTTTCTTTCTTTCCATCTGCAGAAGAAAAGAATATCTATCATAAACTTAAAATATAAGGTATCAAAATGGCAATGCCCAGTAGATAGATTTAGATGTCCAGTAAATAACTGTTGAAGAAAAAATGATTAGTATTCTTTTGTATTTTTTTTAGGATATCCAATGTTTTAGTTTCAACAGTATATCTCACCATAGGTGTGTG
Source organism: Aepyceros melampus (assembly GCA_006408695.1). Lineage (NCBI taxonomy): Eukaryota > Metazoa > Chordata > Mammalia > Artiodactyla > Bovidae > Aepyceros > Aepyceros melampus. The sequence continues at coordinate 126,486 of SJXQ01001034.1, forward strand.
TGTGCGTGTGTGTGTGTCCATGCCAGGGGATGAGGATGTGAAGGTCAGGAGTAGCTGTGATGGTCCAGAATGGCATAAAATGTTGTACAACCTCATGTATGAAAATCATGGTATCATTCTAGACCTCAGTGTGCTCCTTCACAAAGTGAAAATGAGGTCCCTTCAGTTCTGTATATGACCATCTTGGTTCTTAGCATTGAGACCCAGATGTATTTTTATTAAATGCTCAGCCTGGGAAACTGGCAGCAAGAATGCTGAGTTTAATCATACAGTGGGGATTTTTAATCCAAACATTATTTATCCAGTACTAATCAAAAATACAATGAAAGGATTTAAAAAATAAAAAGCAAACTGAGAAACTGCCAGACTATAAAACAAGCACTTTTTCTCTTTAGCTCTCTCAGACTCATTCTAACATCTGTGGGATTTACAGGTGTTAAAAATGCCCCTGAAAGGAGTCTTTTTATTTCCTGGGGTGATGGAGATATATTGATAATTATAGGAGGAATTAGTTTTTTTTTAATAAAACAATTAAAAGAGCTTAGTGTTTAAGTGAAGAAGAATATAATTTTCCTTTATTTTATCTACCATTAAATGGATGTCACAAGCTATTAGATGAGTTTAGTTTAATCAAGGTCGATTTTCAAATAGAATTCATATTTATGTGAATCGTCAGAGAAGAGGGTGGTAAACTTCTGGGCCAGTGCACACACACATATGTATACTCATACACACCCACACATACACGCCTTAGGGGTTTGTTTCTTTAAAAATAAGGAAAACACAATGGTAACAAGAAGTGACAGCGTTTGGGATCACAGGAATACAGGGAGTAAAGAGCAAGCCCTGCTTCCCGTTAAGAGGCTATCCTAGACTTAGCAGGAATATTATGTAATATTTCCTCTTTTATAAGTTGTACGTGCATTTGTGAGCATCAGTATGTGAGGTCTAGGGCTTCCCTGGTGGCTCAGGGGTAAAGAATCCACTTGCCAATGCAGGAGACACAGGTTCAATCCCTGATCTAGGAAGATCTCACATGCTTTGAAGCAACTAAGCCCTTTCACCACAACTACTGAGCTTGTGGTCTGGAGGCCGGGAGCCGCAACTACTGAAGCTCGTGTGACCGAAAGCCCGTTCTCCGCAAGAGAAGCCACTGCAATGAGAAGCCACTGCAAGTAGAGAGTATCCCTTGTTTCCCACTAGAGAATACGCCTTGCCTCAATGAAGACTTATTACAGACAAAAAACAAATGACATCTGGACACATCTGATGATTTGAGTGTCATAGTCAAGAGACGTGCTGGAGGCCCTCACATGGCTCCTGATGAGCCCCATCTCTCTCCAACCCTGTGCTCAATGACGTCATTGTGGTGGTTTGAAAGAGGCCACGGTGCGAGTATTAGCACCACAGAAGTCAGCTGATGCTACAAATCAGACTCTTGCTACCCACCCCCTCCATCTAGTTATAATTTAACTATAATGAGTGGTGTATATTTATCAACACACCATTGGTCATAGTTAAATAAAACCACAACAAAATTAATGAGACATGCGACTTTTACTATTGCTTGCAATGATAGTTAAACATAAATGAGTCACATACATTCATATACGTAACCAGCTGCCATATACTGAGCTCTACTTTGTGTCAGGCCTGTGCCTTCCAGACTGTCTTTAGCCCCCAGATGATCCCTGTAAGGCAGGTGTTACTATCTTCATTTGATAGGTGAAGAAACTGAGACTCCCACAATCACCTTTGGTCACACAGCTAGTTAACTGCTCAATCAGGATCGAACTCACACTCCCTGCCCATAGTGAGTGAGCTCATGTGTTGCAGAGATCAGCTTGTGAAGCTTCAGGGAACATATGATGCTGAGGGAAACGAGCACTCTGAAGCCTCTTGTAAGATTCCAGGGTCCCAAAGTTCAGAGACTGAGCTGTCAAATGCTTCATTTCTGCAGCAGGGCCTGCCCGTGGCTCAGGAGCAATGGATGAGAAGACTCTGGTGGTCCAAGATGCCCAGATTCCCACGTACACTGGGGTTGAGTCTTCATGGGTCTCCATAGACCTGAGAAGTAGTCCTGGGGAAGCCTAGTTTCAGTGAGGGCTTTTCTTGCTGCCCTGGCCTTGATGTCCTTATCACCAATGTTCTCCCATAGACCTCCAACCACTGATTTTTCTTCCCCTTGAACATTCCTCCCTTCTCTTATTTTGCATCAGTGTAGCTCAAGTCTTCATCTGCCTTTTCAGTCCCTGCCTGTCTTCCCTCCCTATGATTTAAGTTCATCTTTGCTCCCAACAGCATCTCAGCAAAACACAACTTCTTTCCATTTTTGGAATAACCCCAGGGTTTCTAAGGGTAACAGGGCAGGTAAAATTTTATTATTTTAATAAACTGGCAATGCAATTTCTTTGAGAGGAGAAGTATCTTCGGCTCAAGAAGTGCCTTAATGGCTGCTCAGGAGGCGGTCTCTTTCCCCTGCAGGTGCCAAGGGAGGGGAAGCTGCTTCGTGTGATAAATGGAAAAGAGTTTGGAGCTGGGTGAATGGAATTAGGAGCTGGGTGAGGATGAGCAGAAGTGGGAGGAGGGAGAGTGAGTGTTATAAACTTGTGAAAGGGTTGGGTGAAGAATTGTTACATTTTGATTCGGGAAAATGAAGAAGGCACTGGATTCCATGCCAGGGTTGATGTGTGCGGCATAGAGGCAGCTAGTTAAGAAGGTGGAGCCACAGAATTGTTGAGTTGGTTTGTGGACGGTTTTCTTCATTCCTAAAAAGCTCTGAGGGGCATGTGGGTTACCCTCATTTCCAATAGCTCACAGCTTCTCCAGACCAACCCAGCCTGCACTGGTCTTGATGGACATCCAGCATGCTATTCTCCCATCTCATCATTTTTCTCCTTGGGTCACGTGCAGACTAGGGGGCTCTAGCTGGTAGTATGGGGGTGCTGAGTTACTCGGGGCAAAGAGATTAGGAAAGACAGAGAACCAAGAGGCAGAAGGGAGGCAGGGTCCAAGAAAAGAGGACAAGCATTAAAGAAAAGAGAAACTCTGTTTCATAAACCTTCCTCTACCAAATGGAGTAAAGCAAAACAAGTGCACACCCCAAGCTAAAGCTCGCTCGAAATAGAAACCTTATCCCCCCTCCCACCGAAAGCCACGTCACCGCAGCAAGAAAACCCCACCTTCCAGATGGCGGTAAAGTGAGATTGGAGCAGGCACAACGGTACAGTCTTGGGGACCTGGTTGCCTGGGGTACAAATGGTAACGTAAGATGGCACACTGGGTCGACAGAAGGTGGCCGTGGGAATAGTTGGTGCCTCTGTTAGTTATTCTCAGGTGCGTGCTAGTGAGAATCACTGTCTTAAATTCTGTCCCTGAGTGTGAACCTGAAACTGGAAGGCCCTTTAACATAGGCCTTCATGAGTGCTGTGGAGGGATAGTAAAGGCATGGGAATCCTGTCCATGGCTGTCGTCACAAAGAAAGAATGGGAGACCACCTTTCAAGTCCTGGCTGATGGATTTTGAACTGGGTAGCTGATTTTAAAAATTGATGTTATGAGTGCGTGGGATATAGCAGAACACCTCCAATTCTTGGTGAATAGAAGCACAATAGTCCTATTTTTTTTTTTTTTACTTAGTCACTGAAGGTGATCTCCTAAATTCCAGAAAATTGTTACCAACTGTCAGAATGTGGGTACCATAGCCTTTAGTCAGAAAAATAACCTGAAATAGTAGGAAAACATTTCAACCTCCACCAAAGAGAAAAACAAAGACATTCGGCTAAATTACTCAGACTTTAAAAACACATCACCATTCCTCACTTGATTTTAGGGTAATAATAGAAATTCTAGCAAAGGTCATTTTCAAGTACACAATCGTATAAACTTGTCTTGTGAATGGAAGGTTTGGGATTTAGGCAGCCAGCCCTGGGGATTGTGTTTATGATCAAATTCAAGAGCGTGCTGTATGTCTGCCATGTTCCAGTGGCTTTTACCCTGCCTGGCCTCTGTGTCTACCGGGTGTATACGTTTGTGTGTGCTCAGTTGTGTCTGGGTTCTTTCTGACCCATGGACTGTAGCCCACCAGACTCCTCTGTCCATGGAATTTTCCAGGCAAGAATCCTGGAGAGGCTTGCCATTTCCAGGGGATATTACTGATCCAGAGATCGAACCCACATCTCTTGCATTGGCAGACAGCTTCTTTCCATTGTGCCACCTGGGAAAATCTAAATCAATGAAAATAGAGCCACGTCTTTATCATGTCTGTGAACCAGAAAGAAGATACTTCCACTGACTAAGAATAAATTTTAGAGAAATTCAAAGACTTATTGGACTGCCATTCACTAGACATAAAATTGGGATTGTGATAGCCTCTACCTCATAGGGTCATTGGGAGAATCAAATATGATCAGGTTCATAAAACTTTAGCCCAGAGCCTGGCACACCGTATACACTCAGGAAATGGTACTAGAACTTTTGTTAATAATTGATGGGAAATTTTCATGGTGTTGGAAATTTACAAATGAATAGAACCCAGCCCTTTCTTTAGGAAATGCACAGAGGAGGCAGTAGAGGAAGACAAGTCAGCAGATATTTTGATATATGCTGCTGCTAAGTCACTTCAGTCGTGTCCAACTCTGTGCGAGCCCATAGACGGCAGCCTACCAGGCTCCTCCGCCCATGGGATTTTCCAGGCAAGAGTACTGGAGTGGGTTGCCATTGCAACATATAACACATAGTAAATACTAGGTATAATAAATAATAAGAGGATATATTGGACACAACTTCAGGGTAAGCTTCAGTGCTTTGAAATGGAGAATCATTAAGGGCCAAAGACCATCTACTTGCCTTAAGCCTGTGAATGTGAAAGACCAGGTCCTAGGAAGGCCAGCTCTGCCACTCTGCTGTCCTAATGATGGATGGGGATTTGTGAGCAATTGAATTGAACCTCTGCCATTACTATCGATTGTTGGGATAGATGTCTCAATCGGAGCTAGTAGGCCACAGTCTGGGTCAGTGGTCACACTGACACAGGTTTATGACCTGTCCTGAACTTCTCATGTGCCTTGCCCCATGTCCATCTGCCCAGAACCTAGGATCAAGCTGGCATAAAGAATTTGGGAAAATGAAGATTGAATTAAGTGACCTCAGATCTAAGCCAGCTGTCACTGGAAGCTCTTCTTTTTGAGGAGGGAATTTTTTTTTTTTTCCATTTCCAAAGCTTTGGAGGTAGTTGAGTTAAGACATAGAGGTGGAAATGAAATGCATGGTGATTTAAATGGAAAACCCTACTGCCCCGCTCTTTGACCCTGAGCAAGTTCCTTACCTACTCTGAATCTCAGTTCCCTTGCTCACAAAACGGGGAAAATGAGACTGACCTCATTAGGATTGGAGTGTTTTGTTCTTATTAACAGCTTTTATTGGGATATAATTTACGTACTATAAAATTTACCCTTTTAAAGTGATTTCAGTGGATTTTTAGTATATGTAACAGTATGCAATTATCAGCACTGTCTGCTGCTGCTAAGTTGCTTCAGTCGTGTCTGACTCTGTGCGACCCCAGAGACGGCAGCCCACCATTTTCATCACCCCCAAAAGACACCCATACATATTAGCAGCACTTCCCACTTCTCCTTTTGTCTAGCTCCTGCAAACACCAATCTACTGTCTATCTCTATGGGTTGGTCTATAAGCAGATTTCTTACCGTCTGAGCTACAGGGAAGATCAATTCTAGACATTCATATAAATGATATCATACAATGTATGGTCTTTTGTCCCTGGCTTCTTTTACTTAATATAACATGTTCAAGACTGATCTATTTTGTAGCATCTATTGGTACTTAATATTCTTTTTTTTTAATTTCTGCATACCCTCCCATTGTATGAATATACCATATTTCATGTGCCTATTCATCTGATACGTTGGTAGACATTTGGATTGCTTCCATTTTTTGGCTATTATAAACAATACTATGGACATTTGTGTATAGTTTTGTGTGGACATATGTCTTAATTTCTCTTGGCTATATGCCTAGGAGTAGAATTGCTGGATCATATGAAAAATCCATGCTTAACTTTTTGAAGACTTGCCTAATTGTTTTCCAAAGCAGTTGTACCATTTTATAATTGCACCAGCAATAAATGAGGGCTCTAATTTCTTCACATCCTTAACAACACTTGTTATTATGTGCCCTTTTGATTTTAGCGTCTTGGGTGTGAAATGGTATCACATTATAATTTTGATTTGCATTTTTCTAATGACTCATGATGTTGAACATCTTTTCATGTGTTTATTGGTCATCTATATATATATTTCTTGGAGAAAATGCTTTGCTGAGATTTTTCTTTGGGTTCTTCTTTTATTGTTGCATTTTAAGAGTTCTTTATATATTCTAGGTAAGAGTCCTTTAGGAGATATGATTTGCAAATATTTTTCCTAGTCTATGGGTTGTCTTTTCACTTCCTTGATGGTGTGATTTTAAGCACAAAGGCTTTTAGTTTTGATGAAGTTTATTTTATCTATATTTTCTTTTGTAACTTGCATTTTTGATGTCAAATTTAAGAAACCACTGCTTAACCCTAGTTCATGAAGATTTACTTCTATTTTTCTTCTAAGAGTATTGTAGTTTAGCTTTATATTAGGTATTTAATCTATTGTGATTTCTTCTATAGGTGTGAGATAGGGGTCTACATTTATTCTTTTGCATATATTAATGGATATCCAGTTGTCCTAATATCATTTGTTGGAAACACCATTCTTTCCCTGTTTGACACCCTCTTCAATAGGTTTTGAAGAATAATGACATAATCTAAGTAATGTTTCTAATATATGATAAGTCAATATATGGTAGTTATTATTATTTTTATTGCTTTTATCAGGCTATTGAGTAAGTTCCTAAGCAAAATAAGATAGTTAAAAGTTCCTCTTTACTAGAAATTCCAGCAAATAGGATAAAAGAGAGCAAGAAACTGCAATTAGCTTGAAATCTTCTATGTAAGGTTTGCAAATAATACTTCTACTAATAGTAATAATCATTGCAGTGACTCACATTTACTACTACTTCCCATGCACTGATACTTCATTTCAATTAAGTCAATAAGTTCTCACAACAATACTATGAGATAGGTACTATTTTAATCTTTTATTCAGATAAGGAAATATGGCCTTAGAATGGTTAAGGTGCTTGTTCAAGGTCACACAAGCAGTGAGTCCCCAAGTGGATATTTGCATTCAGTCTGTGATGGGAATTGGCCTTAGGAGATATAAGTGAGAGCCTTATCAGAATAAGAAAAACATATTGGGTTGGGTAAAAATTTTATTTGGGTTTTTCTGTAGGATGTTATGGAAAAACTCAAATGAACTTTTTGGTCAGCCCAATGGAATGGCATGTACATTGACTAACATGGAAAGAAGGTGGTTAAGAGAGTTAGAGTCTCTGAGTTCAAATCTCAGCTCAGCCACTTAAAAAGCTGCATGGTCTCAGGCATCTCAAATTCTTCAACATAAAATAGGGCTAATTACGCTTATCTCGTAATCTTATTGTCGAGAATAAGTGAGTTAATACACATAAAGTATTTAGAAGAGTGCCCAACATGTAGGAAGTGCTCAAAAATTGTCGGCTGTGATGCTGATAGAAAGCTGTAGGCCAGATCCCAAGCTTCTTTCCAGAATGACTCCTACTGTCAGGCCAGCTTCGTGAGTGTGCAACCTGTGTGGCCATATAAGACGCTGTTCTCAGAAGGACCCTGACATTTGTTCAATGCTCAGTTGTCACCATCTTGAAATCTTTGATTATTTTTGAATTTGGGAAGGGCGTGGGGGGAGAGTTGTCTCCCTTCTCCCCCTGCATCTACTGGTGCCTGACAGTTCATGCAGGGGCATCTCTTTTACACACACACACACACACACACACACACTTCCGAACCTCCTTGACTGCTCTGAACTCCAGTGGGTCTCAAAGTGGAAGATAGTGCTATTCAGGTTAATTACTGTTCAGTGAGGCCAACACACACCCACTTGACATTCCTGATTTACTGCCTAAAAGTGACTGCAATGCATAGCGGGCCCCAAATCCTGCCTCTATTATTGGACTGAAAACCTCCATTGACTTAAGCTGGCAGCCTGCACCACTAATTGAGGACAGAATTTGGCCCCACGGGTTTTATATAGAACATTTTTCTTTATTTCTTGTTTTCATGGGTGTGTATTGTGGGCTGGGGATTATTTTTATGTTTTTCCACTTCCTGATTAGTTTTAGGACTTGTTTATTTGGAGACTGCTTTAATAAATGTGCACAGCAGGGTGAGTTAGTAACAAGGTTGGTGTATTTAACCAGGAACCACCTTTTTTTTCAGTTTGGTGTTTGGTGTTTAACTTCAGGGCAAAGTTGCTCCATTTCAGCACCAAATCTCTGCCAGAGCCCACCTATCTTTGCTCTGGATGCCGTGATGCTTTAACTTCAGGGCAAGGCTCAGCTCCCATGTGGACCTCCACTGTCATGCATCACCAGGGCACTTTTAAAGTGTTATTGAATTTTAATAACATTTGCCTCTCTGTTTCCTCTGCTAAACTGCGGGGCCCAGAGGGCAGGGACTTGCTCATCAGTGTCATTTCAGTGCCTAGAGTGATTCCTGTCACCAACACCTTCAATCAAGAAACATTTTCTGAGCATCTATTATGTGCCGATATAATAATAGGTGTGACAAGACTGATGAGGTCCCTGCTTCAAGAGGGGCTTACACTCTATGAGTGAGACACAGGGATAGCTAAGCAAATAATTGCACAGTAAGACTTTTTTAGATTTAGAGTTTTGGTTTTATTTTGTAAAATTCTTTTCCATTATGGCTTATGACAGGATATTGAATATAGTTTCCTATGCTATACAGTAGGACCATGTAGTTTACCCACTCTATATATAATAGCTTGCATCTGCTAGTCCCAAATTCCCAATCCATCCCTTCCCCAAAGATTGTTATTAAAAATAAACGTGGAGGGTGCAGTAGAATGATTGAGTGTGTGTATGTGTGTGTGTGGTTGGTGGTCAGGGAAGGGTTCTCAGTGGAGGTGGCTTCTCAGCTGAGACCTGAAGGCAAGAAGGAACCAGCTAGGGGTTCCCTGGTGACGCAGTGGTGAAGAGTCTGCCTGCCAGTGTAGGAGACAGGAGTTCAATCACTATCGAAGATCCCTATGCGGGAAGGTCCCTACGGTGCAGAGCAACTAAGTTCGTGTGCCACAGAGCCAATGCTCCATAGCAAGTGAAGCCACTGCAATGAGAAGCTGGTGGACTGCAACTAGAGAGTAGCCCCTACTCGTTGCAACCAGAGAAAAACCCATGCAGCAGTGAAGACCTAAAACAGACAAAAATAAGTAAATAAATTTATATATAAAGAATGGGCTTCCCTTGTGGCTCAGTTGGTAGAGAATCCTCCTGCAATGCAAGAGATTGCCTGCAATGCAGGAAATGCAGGTTCAATCCCTGGGTCAGGAAGATCCCTTGGAGAAGAAAATGGCAACCCATTCCAGTATTCTTTCCTGGGAAATGCTATGGATGGAGGAAGCTGGTGGGCTACAGTCCATAGGGTCACAAAGAGTTGGACACAACTTAGTGGCTAAACCACATGTATAAAGAAGGAACCAGCCACAATGTTGTGTGGTTGCCTGGATGGGAGTGGAGTTTGGGGGAGAATGGATACTTGTATTTGTATTTTGAGTCCCTTTCCTGTTCACCTGAAACTCCCACAACATTGTTAATTAGCTATACTGCAATATAGGATAAAAAGTTCAAAAAAAGAAAAAAGGGAAGGAACCAGCCATATGCAGATGATCACTGCAGAAGGAGGCAGCGTCTGAGACAAAGGCCCCAAAGTAGAAGGCAGCTGAGTTCGAGGGGCAGAGCACAGTGACCATGAGGACCTTGGTAAGAAATGGCCTGATTAGGTAGGCTTGTCCCAGACAGTGTTACTCTGATAAGGATCTTATTCTAAGGTCAGTGGACATCTTAGGAAAGACACACCCAAATTACATTTTCAGGGAGCGCTCCCTTGGTGTTTTGTGTAGAAGAAGGTGGTGGAAGGTGAGTGGAGGGGGCAGGTTTGGAAGCAAGAAGACCAGTTAGGGGGCTTTTGTGTTTATTGTTGAACTGACTGGACTTTTCCCCCAGAAAGACGTTGATACTGTCTTTACTGAGGCTGGTTGTGAAAAGTAGAAGTGAGGACAGATCAGAGTTCACCCAGCCCTCAATCTGAGAGCCCATATTGAGGTGGCGCTCCTGTTGCTTGCGTCCTCACGTCTCTCTTTCCAGTGGACTTCAGAATCCCCACATTGCATCCCAGGGAGGATGCTGACGGGATGGGATTTTGTGGAACTGAGGTGCCTGCCTGGGAACGGAGAGGGAGGAGTCACACCCCCAGGGGATGACTTCACTTTGGAAGAAAATTGAAGAAAGAAAGGCATTTCCAAGCAGAATGACAGTGTGGCGAATGAAAGCTGGAGGCTGGTGGCGAGAAGGGACAGTGTGTTTAATAGAGGGTGCATTGCGGTGGGATCAGCAGTGTGGTGCTGGGACTGTGAGGGCCGCACAGTGGAACTTATTTAAACAGGCTATTGTAAAAGTCTCCCAGCCAGTTAATTAGCAGTTTTTGTTATGTCAGGAACTCCTCAAGTGAAAGCAGAAAGAAACCATTCATGAGTAGGTTCCAGTTCTGTAGTTTAATGGGACAAGTTAAAAAAAATTAAAAACTGATAAAATGATTTAGTCCGTGGCTGGATTGAACCTCTTCACAAGAAAAGCTGAAGTCACATACCACACTTCACCTTCTCCTAAAGAAGCCATTGAAATGGCCGCAGACTTCACTGGACCAACGATCCATTCTGTTGGCATATAACTCAGGCACCCACAGAGAATTGACCAGGTGGAGGAACCAACCTGTGAACATGACCCGGGTGAGCACAGCAACCCAGACAGGCTTTCTGAAGCCCATGGCCAAAGGTGAAAAACAAAGAACATAAACAACATGTACACGGAACTGGAAGACTACTGTGAGCAGATTCCCTCTGTCTTGTGATCCAAGAGCAAGCTTGTGGAAAAAGAAATGAAAAAAAAAAAACAAAACCAAACTTGTGTGTTCAACTCAAGACAACTGTGGAAAGATTAGAAACTGCAGACACAAGAGCATAAAGGGAGGGGGGAGAATTTCTTTTGTTTTTATGTTATCGAAACCTCAGTTAACAAGTATCATTGTGTACACTGGATACACCTGAGAAAAGACAAGGCTGACTCTGAGCATTTAAGACATTCTGGACTGGAAGACATTCATTTGTGTCTGCTGCTGCTGCTAAGTCGCTTCAGTGGTGTCCGACTCTGTGAAACCCCATAGACGGCAGCCCACCAGGCTCCCCCGTCCCTGGGATTCTCCAGGCAAGAACACTGGAGTGGGTTGCCATTTCCTTCTCTAATGCATTTGTGTCTAGAGTTTTGCAAAGCTCTTCTCCACCTGGGTTAATTAATTCAAGTCTGTCTGGGGGAGTCTGGAAGCCCCAGTGTGGATGGCTTGAGTGTTTATTGGAGAGAACATCACACGTGGAGGTGGCCTGCAGATTTTATCAATACTTACGGCCAGCGTTGGAATCAAATAGATTTATGTTCTGATCCTGGTCTGGCACTTAGAGGAGTGTACTCTTGGCCATTTACATTATCTTCTAATCTATCAAATACAGATAATACAAAGGCAATCTGGGCTGCCTGTGGCATCTTCATCTATTGAAAATTTTAGGGTTTTTTGCCTACCTCAGACATTGGCCTAATATTAACAATTGTGTTTCATGTAATAGAATACTTGGATGATTCCATTGACCATCCTAAAGTCCCCCTATTATCACATGCCTTGGTCAGTAACTTAGGTGAAGTAGGTTTTCCTTATTTATGGTTTAAACCCAGTTGAAGCACAGGAAAGTTTCAAAACAGCTATAGTAACTAAAATATCATTTATAAGGCCTTGTTTTCCCTTAGTATATTTTATAGTTACTAACAATATATTTTCCAACAATCCTTTGAGGTTGGTTGTTTATAATTTCATTCTGATTTTCTCAAATAAGCAAGCAGTAAGACCTTAGGAAAATACATTTGAGTATTTTGATGAATGGCTGAATCCTTCAGACAAGCTGTGGCCCAACCAGGACTGTGATGGGCTATCCAGCTTATAGGGTTATGGTCACACCTGCGTCTGGTACATACCCTCAGGCCTTTTCACTACATCCTCCGCAAAGGGGCAATATTCCAGTGCAAAAATGATCACGGTTTCACTGTGTCTGAAGCAAGCAGGCCCTCATCTAAATTAAGGTTATATAACGGTGACAGAGAGAACAAGGTGATGGATGAACGTAGTGAGGGGTGGACTTCTCAGGCTTTGTCAGTTGTCTTGACAATTGTACCTACTGATGTGTACATACTGGTTTGCATGATTTAAAACTAGGAAGTCAGTTTTGTATGTATATTTCCTCTTTACATTTTTTATATGTATATTTCCACTTTACATTTCCAGGGTAGGATGTATCAGCCAGAGGAGACCAGCTTTCAGATACAGTCTAGCAACTAGCTGGATTTGCTCCTGAGCATCTTCAAAGAGAATAGAGTCCACACTTGATGCCTCAGTTTCTTTCCCTCCTCCTCACTCTTCACTCCGCCAGCTGCTACTAGATTCACCAACAGTTCCTGGCCACCCAGTCTGGTGGACCATGTCTGGTTCTTCCCTTATCTGACCTTTCTGAGGAGTTTAGTCTGCCAGGAAAGTTTCTCTTCAGTCTCTCTGTTGGTTTCTCCTGATTGCCTTCCTTCTTGGCCTCCCTTCAGCCCGGTGTTGAACTCCTCAGGTCTCTGAGCTCAGTCCTGTTCTCTTCTCCTTCTGCACTCTCTAGGATACTCAGTATTAACATAACTTCAAGCCCCCGAGTATCATGAATCTGTACTCCTAGCATGGCTCGCCCAGATGTGGTTTATCCAACTATCAGATCGCATCTTAGCCACTCACCCCTGTGTCTTCTCATTGCCGACAATGACAGTTCTTCTGTAATCGCAAATTAATGTGCTAACCCTGGGCCTCCTTGGCTTCCCAGGTGGTGCCTGGTAAAGAATCTGTCTGTCAGTGCAGGAGACACAAGAGAGGCCAGTTCAATCCCTGGGTCGGGAAGATCCCTTGGAGTACTAAATGGCAACCCACTCCAGTATTCTTGCCTGAAGAATCCCATGGACGAGGAGCCTGACGGGCTACAGTCCATGGGGTCACAAGACTCAAATGTGACTGAACACAGCACAATTTACAGTTACCTGGGCCCCCACCTCCAATCTCTCTAGCTCATTATTTACAGCACCCCAGCCTGAGCAATCTCTGACCACCAGGACCATAATCTATCAGTTCTTTCATGTTTGCACTCGTCTCCTTACTGGCTTAGACGCCATACTCAGTCAAGATAATCACATTACCCTGTATACTGTTGATGCCTGTATACTGTTGATGCCCTTGCCCTTCTCTCATTTGCTCAGACTTCTTTGGTGAAACCACAACCTTGGTTAAATCCAGCTCTCTTCCTCCTCCACTTGTGCAGCAGAATCTGACTAGAGAAAAACACACAGCCACGCAGACTGGTTGCACTTTAAATTCATGACCGTGAACCTTTAGTGGGTTCTTAATGCTGCCAGGCAATCACTCTATTAGTTCCTGGTCCTTTTATTTTCTCAATTAACTGATTTCCTCTCCCTGTACTCACTCTCAGCTAATGACCTTGCCTCCCACTCTACGAGAAAGTTGATGTCATCAGAGGAGAAAGTCCACAGACTCCCACCCCACATCCACACACCTATGACCATCTGTATCCACAGACTTGGCCTTGAAGGTTGCTGGGCCTTCCTAGGAAGGCTTCCCTGGGCTCCCGGAACACCTTGTGTATAACTTTTTGCAGGGAAAGAGACTGTCTTCATCTTTGTTGTGGACCTAGTGCCTCCGCAGTGCTTGGCACTGTGTGGTGAGTACATGCTTAGTTCTCTAGTCGAGCTGACTAGTGAGAGAGATGGTGGCTACTCCCCAGCAAATATCCCATGCACAGCTCATGTTCATGCTTCTCAGACCTTGTCAGGCTCCTGACTTCTGCAACTTTTCTCTCCTTCTATCTGAGGCCCCTTCAACTTCTGCAGACTTATATTTGCAGTCTCACCACCAAGCTCCTAAAATCATGTTGACCATGGTAGAAGGGATGAAAGGAGCTCCTTTCTATCATCTTTGAGTCAAAATAACACCACCTGTATCCCTTGGGTCCAAGTTCTGAAGACTGCTCTTTTACTTTTTTCCAAAGATCCAGTCCCCACCCTCAGTTCTCTTTTAGCTGTTCAGAAATAACTATTGAATGAATAAGGGAAATGCATTTCTGCTAACATTCTCATGGCTGGACACATATCACCACATGTGACTATAAGACAGATTGCAACATGTAGTTTAACTATGTGTCCAGGAATGGGAGCAGAGGTAGTGAGGTGAACCAGAGTCCTTTCTATATCCTCTCTGCTGCTGCTGCTAAGTCACTTCAGTCGTGTCCAACTCTGTGTGACCCCATAGACGGCAGCCCACCAGGCTCCCCTGTCCCTGGGATTCTCCAGGCAAGAACTCTGGAGTGGGTTGCCATTTCCTTCTCCAATGCATGAAAGTGAAAAGTGAAAGGGAAGTCGCTCAGTCATGTCCAACTCTTTGCGACCCCATGGACCGCAGCCTACCAGGCTCCTCCATCCATGGGGTTTGCCAGGCAAGAGTACTGGAGTGGGGTGCCATCAGACTATAAGACAGATTGCAACATGTAGTTTAACTATGTGTCCAGGAATGGGAGCAGAGGTAGTGAGGTGAACCAGAGTCCTTTCTATATCCTCTCTGGGTAACTATTAATGTTTTTCCAAGGAGCAGTAATTTGTTAACAGCTAAGGAATGGCTTTAATTCCCTGTCTAACTTACTCTCCTGATAAACTGGGATGGAGCTCAGAAATCACAAGGACTAATTTGGACCTATGAAGTTAGATCAAGCCATTTCCCCCTATATCCATGGAGCCATAGAGTCCTTTAGATACCATGATGTTAATGACTAAAGAAGACGTAAAGCATAAGACTTCTTTACTGTATCTGCTATGGACAGGGCCTTCTTTTGAAAAAAGACCAAAGCCCATCTGATTACATCAGTCAGAAAACTGAAAAGAACAAAAAGAAAGGAAACTGTATTAATCAGGAATATTTCAGTTGCAGATAACAGAAGCCTAACTTACACCATTTTTAAGAAAAGGGATATTAATCTGCTTAAGTACCTAGGAAGTCCATGAACAACAGCTAGCTTCAGGAATAGTTGGATCCAGCACTTCAGACAATGTTTGTCATATCTCTGTCTTCTTTACATGTCTCTGCTTGGCTTAATTCTCAGGTAGTCTCCCTCCATGAATAGGCAAGATAGTCGCTGGCAGCCCCAGATAATTATATTTTTCAAGAACTGTGATAAAGTACCAGGAAAGACTTATTGGTCTGACTGAGTTCATATGCTCACTTCTGAAGCTATCGCTGTGACAAGTGAACCAGTTGAAAGATTCTTAGCTAGGCTAAGGTTGCCATGAAGCTCCTGCTATATGTTGTGGGAAGGCAATTTGCAATTAGTGGGCATTCTGGCCCTACCTGAGATTCAAAGATTGAGCCAATATGATTATAAAATAGGTGAGGAATAAAAGGAAGAAAAAAAAATTGAACACCCACAACAGAAGTGATCTAAAAGAGCTATGAGACTATTGTGGAATAGAGAGCTTTGGCCATTTTCGCTACTCAAATATGCTCAATATATGGCCATTCTGTCCCTTACTTGAAGCTTCTTAACTGCCTAGCCTCCCCGTTTCCTAGACTTCCAATCATTGAACCTAGGCACCATGTATTCAATAGCCTGATAACACTAATTGTTGGTTTGGTGGGTGACTTTTAAATCACACATTCTTGTTTTCCCCTATCCACATCCCACTGCTGATTCCTGTTCAGGTTGCAATTGTCTTGAATGGGTCAAGGTTAGCACCTCTGTTTTTGGTGTAATGCTTGAACTAATTTTCGGATATGTTAGCACATTAAAATAGTATTTCAATTGGTAAGATGATGCATGAGGAATACTGTTTCTTTTTTGTTCTCTTAAACATTCTTTTTTCCTTAAAGTAAACTTTCAGTTTAAAAATATTGATATTTTCAGATTCTTTTCTAATAATGAATATGTATTCATTAAGAAAAATCTAGAAAATATAAAAGAGTATGACAAAGAAAAAAATCTACATCTCCTATTTCCTCATCCTAGTGACACACAGGGTCGGACATGACTAAAGTGACTTAGCAGCAGCAGCAGTGACAATAAATGTTGAGTTGGATGTGACTGAGCATATAGTGAGAATAAATGTTAAAATGATTACATATTTCTTTCTGGATTTTTAAATAGGTGCAAGTATGTATATATGTATGTGTAATTAATTATGAAATTGAAACTATATTCTCTCTATATATATTGTTTAAATCTATTCATCTGCTTAATATAACAGGTAATATTTCTATATCATTAAATATTCTTCTAAAAGATGATTTTAGTGACTTTAGAGTTCATACAATATATGGGGCTTCCCTGATGGCTCAGCAGGTAAAGAATCTGCCTTCAACGCAGGAGACAGAGGAAATGTGAGTTTGATCCCTGGGTTGGAAAGATTTCCTAGAGGAAGAAACAGCAACTCGCTCCAGTATTCTTGCCTAAAATATATATGGATGCTACTAAATGTATTTAATTAATTCTCTATTTTGGATGTTTGGGTTGTTCACAATGTTGTCTGGTTTATATGCATCTTTGATTTTTCAAATCTTTGAGTGTGTTTTTAGATAAATTCCTGGACATTGACTCCCTAATTGTTTTAGGATTTTTATACATATTTAAGCTAGTAGCAGAAAAGTTATATTACTTTGCTTTCCTATGGAGTATGTATAAGCACGCATATTTCTCTATACCTTCTCCAAAGCTGATGGCAAGTTTAAAGCTTGTTAATTTGATAGGGGGTAGGGGGAAAAAATATCTCACTTTTACTTTGTTTTTCCATTTTGTAAAATTGAGGTATAGTTGATTTATAATATTATATAAGTTTTAAGTATAAAACATGGTGGTTCACAATTTTTAAAGGTAGTGCTACACTTATAGAATCTGCCTGCAGTAAGGGAGACCCAGGTTCAATCCCTGGGTCAGGAAAATGCCCTGGAGAAGAGAATGGCTACCTACTCCTGTGTTCTTGCCTGGAGAATTCCATGGACAAAGGAGCCTGGCAGGTGATAGTCCTTGGGGTTGCAAAGAGTTGGAAATAACTAAACGACTAACACACAGTACCCCTGGCTATATTTATTATAAAATATTGGCTATATTACCTGTGTTGTACAAGATATACTAGTGGCTTATTTATTTTATACATAGTAGTTTAGTTTGTACCTCTCAATCCCCCACCTCTATCTTGTCCCTCCCCTTTTCCCTCCCTTCACTGTAACTGCTAGTTTGTTCTCTGTGAGTCTATTTTTCCTTATATTCACTAGTTTGTTTTATTTTTTTAGATTCTACAGATGAGTGATATCATATGGTATTGGAGAAGGAAATGGCAACCCACTCCAGTGTTCTTGCCTGGAGAATCCCAGGGATGGGGGAGCCTGGTGGGCTGCCATTTATGGGGTCGCACAGAGTCGGACACGACTGAAGCGACTTAGCAGCCACAGCAGCAGCATACAGTATTTGTCTTTATCTGATTTATTTTATAATCATAATACTAATCATAATACCCAAGTCCATCCATTTTGTTGCAAGTGGAAAATTTCATTCTAATGGCTGAACAATATTCCATTATGTATGTATATGTATAAACATATATATCACATTTTCTTTATCCACTCATCTAGCAATGAAGTATATACAGTTTCCATATCTTGGCTACTGTAACCCTCTTACACTGTTGGTGGGAATGCAAATTAGCACAGCCACTATGGAGAACAGTGTGGAGATTCCTTAAAAAATTGCAAATAAAACTGCCTTATGATCCGGCGATCCCACTGCTGGGCATACACACTGAGGAAACCAGAATTGAAAGAGACACATGTACCCCAATGTTCATCGCAGNTGGACACGACTGAGCGACTGAACGGAACAGAAAGGATGAGTAATGCTGTTGAGTATCTTTGCATGTTCCTATTGGCCATCTCTATATCTTCTTTGGAGAAATGTCTATTCAGGTATTTGCCAATTTTTAAATCAGGATTTTTGATGTTGAATTGTGTGAGCTGTTTATATGTTTTGGATTTTGACCCTTATTGGTCATATCATTTGAAAATATATTCTCCCATTAAGTAGGTTGTCTTCTCCTTTTGTGAATGGTTTCCTTTGCTGTGCAAAAGCCTTTAATTAGGTCCACTATCTTGTTTTTGCTTTTGTTCTCTCTCTTTTGTTTTCATTTATATACCTTGATTCCTGGTGAATTTGCCCACTCTTTTGGCATGTGTTTATTGGCCATTTGTGTTCTTTCTGTGGAATGTCTGCTTATAGTCTTTGTCTACATTTGGCATATTTGTCTTTTCCGTTTTGAACAACAACCCTTGGTGACAGACCACTTGGTGGAACGAGACACTTGTCTGGGAGACTGAACTACTGGGTTTTGCAATTTCCCTATCTATGGAATTAGGCTTCCCTGGTGCTTCAGCTTGTCAAGAATCCACCTGCAATGCAGGAGACCCTGGTTCAATTCCTGGGTCTGGAAGATCCCCTGGAGAAGGGATGGGCTACCCACCCCAGTGTTCTTGGACTTCCCTTGTGGCTCAGCTAGTAAAGAATCTGCCTGCAATGTGGGAGACTGGAGTTCGATCCCTGGGTTTGGAAGATCCCCTGGAGAAGGGAAAGGCTACCCACTCCAGTATTATGGCCTGGAGAATTCCAGGGACTGTATAGCCAATGGGGTCATAAAGAGTAGAACACTTTTTGCGACTTTCAATATGAGATTAATGTTAGTTGGA
This sequence comes from Aepyceros melampus, assembly GCA_006408695.1. Lineage (NCBI taxonomy): Eukaryota > Metazoa > Chordata > Mammalia > Artiodactyla > Bovidae > Aepyceros > Aepyceros melampus. The sequence goes on from SJXQ01001034.1 coordinate 145,557, forward strand.
TCCATAATCCATTTTAGTGGGTCAAAATAGTCAAGTATTAGCCATGTCAGACAGTTCAACCTGTAGACCTTATCTTGCCTCTCTCACGAAGAGTTTAGGAGACTCAAATGAGTTGAGTGTGCAAATACTTTATGAGCAACAAGTGTCAATCAAAGTAAGGAATTCACTCAGAATCCATAGCATTTGCCTACAGTGTCTGGTTTATTTCTCACCACACACCTGATAAGTAAATATTCTTTCCTCATGTAGCAATGAGAAAACTATCTCTGCCAGTTTGTTACATAGCTCACAAGGAGCAGGGCCAGATGTCAGCCTGGGCTGTCTGGCCCCTTGGCCCATGAACTTTCTATTGTGTGACCCTGCTTCCCTCCAAGTCCTTTATAAAGGCAGGTCAACTAACATCTGCCCCAGCATAATTTACTTGCATAGCGCACAAAGCAAGGACATTAGCCAACGCTGTGCAGACACAGCTTGGATCAGCATGGTAACTGACCAACTCTCATTAACAACATAAAGAACAGTATTGAGTTGTGATTATTATCTTTTGAAATGATTGTATTTTATAGACATGCAATTCTGGGCACCTATAGGTGTGTTTGGTTTGTAGGGCTAAAGGTTATAGTGATTTGAAATGGCTATCTTGAGTAATTCCTTAGGTCATTCTCATTTACAGTTGCTTGGGTTATGACAAGACAGATTCACAGCCCTTATAATGATGCTTCTAGAATTGTCAACTTTCCAAAGATATATCACATACTTCCTAGTCCCTTACCTCTCCATCTGGGCATGTGAGAATAAACAAAACCCCTGGAAGAATAATATTTCTAGAAATATGAGGAAAAAGTTAATTTCTTCATTTTATATCCAGATGTTTTCCAGCAGGAAGGAAAATCTCCATAGAATGCAAGTTTCCCAAACAAATAAAACTTCCAAAAGAATTTTCCTTTAGCAGATCTCATTGTATTACTTGCAAACTAGCTGGTGAATAAAAGATGCTTTGAAGTTTGCATAGTCAATTAAACGTGTATCTGAGGGATAAGAAAACACATTCGTAACCTGTTAATAGGTATTTTTCCCCTTGATCATCTCCTATGCTTAGTTAATCTTTATATGTAAGACTTAGGTAACCAAAGCAGAAATTAAAATTTATAAGGAAAAAAAAAGAAATCCTGGGCCAGACACTGTGGAGATGCCAAAATGGAGTCTCAGTCCTTGACCTAAGTGGTCTTGAAAATCAGGAAAGGGATTAAGTCGATGGTAGAAATTTATAAATGATACAGGAGCAACAAACAAAATGCTGAAGTGGGAAGAGGTCATATCTGTCTGAGGAGACCAGAGCAGACTCTGAAGAAGAGGTGGCATATGGGATGGGAAGGCTGGGAAGAATGAGGTTGGAGGTAGAGGGTTCTAGGTAAAGGACACAGAAGAAGCAAAGTTAAGGGGTCCCAGTTGGCAGAGGAGTTGTCTGGCTAGGGTGGTAGGTGGAGGGGAAAGTGGGAACTCAAGCTGGAGGAGGGACTGCTTGGAAAATGAGCCCTGTGGGGGTGCCTCATTCCCTTTGCTTTTTGCCACATTCCCAGTGCCTGCTCTGGGGTCTTCACAGAGGTGCATCAGGATATTGGTAAACTCAACAATGGGGCAAAGGGAGGAATGAAAGAAAGAAGACCCCTTTATTAAGGAGGTGACAGCCTTTCAGGTTTGTGGCAGCACATTCTTTCATCTGATTCATTCTCTAGACCATTTGTAAGTTGGTATATTTATCTCCTAGTACAATAGAAGCTCTCTTTTCAGACCAGTAGTTGGTTACCTGAAAAAATCAGTTAGAATTATAGACAAACATACATTTATACCTTGAATGTTTTAATTTTATCTTAACATGATAAATGTACTTTTAAGTACCATTTAAAAAAAAAAAAAAAACAATATCTAGGGCCAAGGCTCTTCCTTTGAATAGAAGTACGCCAACTGGAGTTCTCCCACCATTTTCTATGGGTCACACCCACAACCCAATATCTGTGATTTCCAGCTGAGGTCCTTCAAAGTGTGACACCTGTGAAGCAGTCTGAATCAGAACTGTTGTGGATTTTTACTCTTTTGCCCCAGTCCTTTACATTTGTCTTGCCCATACCTCATTAGGCAGTAATTCTTTTTAGTAACTGCCCTTACCACTTCTTTCCAGATAATTCTACTTCATTTTCATAGAAACAACCTTTTTTTTTCCCTGGGTTCATGTTTCATCAGGTTACATAATAATGACCACAATTACATAGTTACATCAACAAGGAAATTCGAAGTAGAAGTCTAAGAAATAGCACAACTGATTCTTGAGATGCACCTGATTCACAGTGCAGGGTAGAAATACACAGGTGAACTGGAGTGGCCTCTGCCTTAATAGTGTTTGAGGGCCCAGGGCCTCCGTCAGTGTCCTCCACCAGGACCAGAGAGTGTCTTTGGGTTGGGGAGCTGGTTTCTCTTGAACTGGGTGAACTTTGAGGGTTGCGTTCTCGCTTCTTACTACAGAGCACTGAAACCTCAGCCATGCCTGATGCATGTCTTGCAAACTCGACAACGAGCTGATCTGCCTTGGAGGTCACCCAGGGTGCCTAATCTGAGAAATGCCAAGGAGAGGCAGATCTCCCACTTTGACTTATCACAGGGTCCCAAGGGTTGAACCTCACAGCTGGTGTTGGAGTGAAGTGCCAGGGTATGTAATTGTTTTAGCATAAATCAGTCCAAAGTGGGGAGGAAGGCTCTTGGGGATCATGGAACAGTGCTTGGCATGTTGCTAATACGTATTAAATAGCTCCAAATAAAAATGGACATGGCTTTCTGCTACACTAGGCAGATTGCTTGACTCTCTGGGAGTTGTTGTTGGAGGAGAAAAATGAAGGCTTCCAAGACTCTGGCTGGTGTCCTAGCAAAATTCTCTTTCACTTGTTGAGGGGATGGGTTCCCTGCAGGAAGGAAGGTAAGCAGGCCCACCTGCTCATACCAGACCAAAGCCCCAAACCCTGATGATTCTTGACCCGCTCGGAACAGACACACAGTGACCTCCTAAGGAGAGGTGTGTGGTGGGGTTCAGGAGCTAGCCATCCTATCCTTTCTTAGGCTGAACTGACCATATAACCTAAAAAAAAAAAAAAAAAAATCCTTTGATCCCTGAATGCCTGCTCATTGTTTTCCCCCTGTAAAATGAAGGTAAACTGAAAGGATTTGTGAAAGTCATACCATTTATGACACTACAGTCCATGGGTTTCTTAAGGCATCAATCACTCAGTTCGTTCTGGAGCAAGCTTGGTGCATGCATCTGCCTTCCCACCCTCTCTTCACTCAAAGGAACTGAGTGTGAGATGCCTGATCCCTGTCTCCCCATTGATCCACCCACCCGGGGTTAATTAGTGCCTCTGCCCTTGAAAATGATCCTGCCCCTCGAGATTACCCTTGGGGCCTGAAGATCACTGCCTAGAAGAATATAGTGAGTCAGGGAGCTGAAAGGCTGAGGGTTTTGTGTTTGTTTTTTCATCTTCCGATTACTCCTACTGCTCCCTTACCCTTCTTTAAACACCCAGCACCTCAGTCTGCTCGAGTCTCCCATTGTTAAGCAGAGGTGTAGAGCCTCTCACTACAGAGCAGCCACAGCCTTTCTCTGATCACATTCACGTCTGAAGTCAGGCGGCAGGACAGGCAAAACAGGAACCCAGCTCAGCCGGTGCCTCCAGGAGCCCAGGCTCTGTGATTCATCCCCTGGAGCTGGGAGAGACCTCAGACAAGCTGCCTAGTGAGTCAGCTGATGCAACGCAGTTACAGTGTGCGAAATGCCACTGCCTTCGAGATGAGCAAAGCAAAACTTGGGCAAACAAAAAATGATTTCTTTCCAACAAATAGATGGTGTTTAAATCTGATAAGGAACAAGCAAACCTGTAGTTAGTACTGGCTCAGGCCCAGAAAAAGGTTTAGAGTGTGTTTCTGGAAGTTATATAAAAGAAAGCTTTCTTTAGAGCCACCTTTGAAAGTTGGGGTTGGGGTGGGAAGCAGAGACACAAGCTTGGGGATGGGGTTCTGAGGACTGGCAGAGCTGGAAGAGCCCCGGGGCAGCAAGGACCAGGCGGCATTGCCATCTGGCTGGGGTTTCATGTGCTTTGGAAAGTAAGCTGGTGTTCTGAAGGCAAGGCAAGAAGGTACCCAGTGCCAGGGAACAGAGTAAATGAGAACTTGTCTCTAGGCCACGAATTCTGGAATTTCCCATAATTAACATTCCAGCTGAACATTCAAAAGGCCCAGGCCTCTGGTAGGCCTATAAATTACAACAGGATAAAGTATTTAGAGTCTAGTTATGAGGTAATGGTCTGGGAAGCCTTTGCATTTGTCATCCATGAATTGTGACTCAGTGTTTGCATCTGTCCAGTGGCAACAGATTTAGAAATTCAAAAAACATTAATGCTCATGGGGATCTTAGGGTTAATCTACTCTAAGTCCGTTATTTTAGAGAAAAGGATCCTGAAGCCAGAGAGGTGAAGCTTTTATTACTGTAATAACATTAATATTAATAATATTAATAGTATTGACTGTGCTGAATCCCTAGTGTAGAAATTCATTTATCAATACAAATTCTTCCTGAAAAGTTACTGGTACTATCCCTACATTACAGATAAGTAAACTGAGACTTTTTGCTACCCCATGGACTGTAGCCCACCAGGCTCCTTCATCCATTTCTAGGCAAGAGTACTGGAGCGTGTTGCCATTTCCTTCTCCAGGGGATCTTCCCAACCCAGGGATCGAACCCGGGTCTCCTGCATTTTGGGTGGATGCTTTACTGTCTGAGCCATCAGGGAATCACTAAATTGAGACTTACAGAGGTTGAGCATCTTTTCAGGGTCATATGGCTAGCAGTGGGCTTAAGATCAAGTCTAGTGGATTCTAGATTCCAAGATCTTAGAGAAGTAGTTCATAGCTGCTTATGTAGAAAATGTTTCTTTTTCATATCTCAAGAGTCTGGAGAGGGTCAGAAAGGTGAGATGTAAGAGAGATAATGGTGCTTTTTTAAACAGCTTATGCTGCTTTGTCTGACAATAAGGATAACTGAGGAAAAGTGCTGACTATGTGTTAGATACTATATTGTTTACCAGAATTACACCAATCATTGAATCTCACCCCTCTGAGATAGGTGATGTTATTATTGCTATTTTGTGAATTAGTAGCCTGAGGTGCAGAGTTGAGTCAAGATCACAGAGGTAGCAAATGACAGAGTCAGAATTTGAAGCACAGTCCTAACCTCTATGAGTGTATATGTCTGCTGCTGCTGCTGCTGCTGCTGTGTCGCGTCAGCTGTGTCCAGTTCTGTGCAACCCAATAAACGGCAGCCACCAGGCTCCCCTGTCCCTGGGATTCTCCAGGCAAGAGTACTGGAGTGGGTTGCCAGTGCCTTCTCCAGCATATGTCTGACATGTCTGCTATTGATATTTGCTTCCACAAAAATACCATAACATGGCAATTTATGTTTATTATGATGACCTTGATCATTAAAGACAGATAATGTAATCACATCTTTGTTGGGAAATGCAATCTTTGTACTCAAGTGTTTTGGAGATGGGTGGTTCATCTAACTTCCAGATAACATTTCTGTATTAATATCTAAAATCCCGAGCATTCACCGACAAAGATCTATTTGCTTAGGTTAAAGGGATTAGCCCAGCTACAGTGCACCCTTGTCCTGCCCCTTTCTTTTCAGAACTGGAAAGAAACCCTGTCCCGCTATTAGTCCCAGACTTCTCAGTTTGAATGGTTGTATTAGAAGACATCTTGCAGATGAGACATGCATGAGGTTTTGTGAAATAGTGGCATTCATTGGGGTTGAAAGGTATAGAATGAAATTACTTAAAATAGAAGTTCTTTTCCAAATGATTTCATGTCTAAGATCTAAATTATTCATTTGAGAAATTAACCAGTTTAGATTGCAGAAGTTACCGTAGGTTTTTTTTTTTTTCTTTCTCTTTTGCCTCTAATGGATAATTTGAAGGAATTGGCTTTTGTATTAAGAAGATAAAACATGAGTTGAAAAAATTGCCATCTGATTTTACCACCCAATGGAAGGGCTATTAGAAAAAGGGTTGTCTGATAAGTCTTCGATCTCAAGATGCTTGAGGGCAGGAGCTATATGCTAACATATATGCTATTCTCTTTTTCTGTTTAATGCAGAACCTTGCACAACTGGACACCATACACGTTCCTGTTAAATGATACGTGGGAGTTGGTTTGAGAAGCAAAAGCCCCAGCTAGAGCATTGCCCTCCTCCTGGGCCTTTGTGTTGGCTGTCTGCCTACATCTGGTCCTGGGCTGGATGGTCATCCCCAAAGGACATGGATATGGGTGGACTGGGTTAGTAAGCTGGTAACGTGACGATGCATTTTCTGGCTTCCGAGCGTTGTGTGCATTTTATTGCTCCTATCTCAAGGCAGTGCCCTGCTTCTGGAATGAGGCCCACTGAGTCATGCCAGAGCTCTCAGCTTTTCCTTTTATGTGGTAATACCTATATCTGAGCATGAAATTGGTCCCAGGTGTGTCTATCCATGGTCTCTAAGCCCATGAATAACCCCATTCTTTTGTTTATTTACTCATTCAACTTTTCTACCTATCCTCGACTTTGTAAAAAAAAAAAAATCACTCCTTAACTCTGTATTAGCAACCTATGTCCTCTTCCTTTTTCTTCACTTTGTTTTTAAATTTTCTAAGGGGAAGTATTGTGTTAAAATTGTCATAGCTATGACTTATTGTCTTCTGTGTATCTGGATCTATGCTTGGGACTTTAAATGAAAAATTATTTTTAAGAATTGTCATCACTGAACTTATTATATGTAAGGTCCTGTGCTAAGTGCTTTACAGACTTCATTTAATCTTTATAACAAGCTTATGAGTAGTATTATTAAATCTGTTTTATAAATGAGAAGATGGAGGATCAGTGCAATTAACTAACTTGCTCAAAGTTATCCAGAGAAAGCAATGGCACCCCACTCCAGTACTCTTGCCTGGAAAATCCCATGGATGGAGGAGCCTGGTAGGCTGCAGTCCATGGGGTCGCTAAGAGTTGGACATGACTGAGCGACTTCACTTTGACTTTTCACTTTCATGCATTGGAGAAGGAAATGGCAAACCACTCCAGTGTTCTTGCCTGGAGAATCCCAGGGACGGTGGAGCCTGGTGGGCTGCCGTCTATGGGGTCGCATGGAGTTGGACACGGCTGAAGCGACTTAGCAGCAGCAGCAGCAAAATTACCCAGATAGTTACAGGCAGCACCTAGAATCAGGTAGTCCAATGCTGTACACCATACTCTTAACCATTGCAATTATGTAGCCTCCCCTTAAATCTGTGATCATCCATATTCCTCATAATCATCCCGTCAGGTCAGTATTTACTGTATGTATCTAATAAGGTCCATATTGTGATCTCAGGTCTGTTTGCTTCCAAACTCTACACTCTTTCCACTCTCCAAAATGCCTTTGAGAAAGATAGACTCTGAATTACCCACCATCACCTACTCATTTGCTTCCTTCCTAGGAACAGAGAGACAGGCAGAATTACTCATACCACATGTAATGCCCAAGCAAGTCCCTTGGTTTAGTACACTGATTTACTAACCTCTTTAACCTTAGTATTCTTTCTTCAGATTTTATATGGTAACTCAGTTTGTACAAGAGCCCCTGACAGAGCTATTGTGTCTGAACTAAGGATGGTGAACCAGTGCCCTTCCTGTACCCACTGCTCTGCCTCCATGAGCCCTGGTTTCTTCAGCTCCTTCGTCAAAATTTGAAGGACACTGGAAAGCACAGCTGCAGTGTCACTGATCTCATCCTAAGTCAGAAACACATGGAACCATCCCCAAGTGGAGAGTTATTTGTCCTATCTCTGCATTTATTAGGCATTACATTATTCCAGAACATCAATGATTTTGAAAAGTATTGTCATTATCCCAGCCAAAGACCCATTTTCTATGGTCATCTTTCTATAGATATCATTAAAAGAAATTTCTTGGCAAGATAAAATTAATAAGCACTCATCTCATGCCTATCAGTCCCCAGAATCCAAAATTCAATATGACAAGGTAACTTCAGTTATGATTTAAATATATTTTTCTCAGTTTTCTGAGTGACTTAAATCCAGTCAGTTAGGGCCACTCCAAGAGTATAGTAAAACAACCTCCCTCAGGAACTCAAGCACCCAAGCCATCGACATGTCATAAACATAGGTTAGTCTAGGGTTTACTAAGCAGCTGGAATAAACCACTGCTCACTTTCTTCCTGCAGACACCTCAGAGGACATGTCACTCATGAACCTCGGTTTCTGGATTCCCTTGTATAGAACCAAAAGAGGTCATAGATAACTCACTGCAAAATTCTCATGCAAAATTTAGAGCATCATGAAGACACATGTGAATTTCTGGCTGCATCTACTATCTTTAACATTTTATTACCAAATTAATTTTCTGAATTTAACCTCCAGAGATAATGGTAGGAAAATCTGGCTCTTCTGAAGTGAAGGCGGTGGGAAAGATTTCACATACATCTTTTAGGTTATGAGTTTATGGGATTGTGGCAAAGTATCCTGTGTTCACAAATCTCACATCTTGTCTTTTAGGCACACACCTATGCATTTCCAGGCCTGCTGTGCAGTAGGGGGTATGCATGCATTCTCAGTCACTCAGTCATGTCCTGTTCTTTGCAAGCCCATGAACTGCAGCTTGTCAGGCTCCTCTGTCCATGGGATTTCCCAGCCAAGAATACTGGAGTGGGTTGCCATTTCCTTCTCCAGGGGATCTTCCTGATCCAGGAATCAAACCCGAGTCTCCTGCATTGGCAGGTGGACTCTACAGAGTCACCTGGGAAGCCTGCTGTGCAGTTAGGTGGCATCATATCACTGAGTACTGGCCTATAGATATTGGCAGAAGTGATGTGTGCCATTTCTAGGCTGACCCATAAAATCACCCTACACACCCCTCAGTGGTTTCTCCTCTTATATTTTCTGGCTGAGTAGAAAGGATGCTGAGAGTTTAGAAGAGGGTAGAACCAGAGGATGGAAAAAGTCTGAGTCTCCCAAAGACTATGCAGAGCAAACCCTCCCTCACCAACCTGCACTGGACTGAAATGAGTGAGAAACAAAATTTCATTGTGCAAAGCCTCTGAGATTTGGGGAATGCCTGTTACAGGACTTAGTTTACTCCAGCTAACACAGAGGTACAGTGAAAAGAGCATAAGAATTAGAGTCAGACAATTCTGGGTTCTACACAAACTTTTCCACTTACCAGCTGTGTGACCTTGCGTAAATTACTTAACCTCTCAGAGTTTCAACTTCATTTGTAAAATGGGAATATAATAACACTTACCTCATAGGATTGTGGGAGAATGCTATGAAAACATATGTGTATAGTGTCTGTTACATAGCAGGTGTAGCAAGATTACAATTTACTCACACGATCCAATTGTACAAAGAAAGTGTAATTTCTTTATTTCTCTATAACTGACTGAATTTTTTTCAAGAACCTTCAGCCCTGGGGTAAGCAGGGAAACAAACGTGAACTTTAAATGAGCCAATTAACAATATGTCAATCTCCTTTGGTTTAAAATGATCTCTTGCAGGTAAATGCTCAGGTTTTCAAAATCTTCCTCCTCAAGCTGGGAGATGGGGGAGGTTCCTCTGTTACCATAGCAATGGGGCGTGGTCCCAGCAGTCTTCATGCTGGCCCTTGGCTGCTCTCTGAGTCTTCACTGGCCTCCTCGGCTCTTGTCTTTGGCCTGTATTGTTAGCACTTGCTCAGCTGGCATCTGCTCTTGGAAACCTGAGACTCTTCTGTCTTAGCTTGGTATTGGCCTGAGGGCCTCTCTTTTGACCCAGCTGGTGCTGTGTAGCCCTCCAAGGTTTGGCTGTGATTCCCCCCTTGCTTACTGGCCTGGCTACCCTTGTCCACAGGGCCATTTTGCTCTACCCTGAGGTCTCCTCTGGTGAACTAACTGCCTCATAAGTCAGTCACTATCAGTTTCTTCTCTAGAGCATCCAGGAACTTTTGAACACTTTCTATACAAGGAGGGAAACTCCAGAAAACATAGTTCAGTTCAGTTCAGTTGCTCAGTCGTGTCCGACTCTTTGCGACCCTATGAATTCCAGCACGCCAGGCCTCCCTGTCCATCACCAACTCCCAGAGTTCACCCAAACTCAGGCCCATCGAGTCAGTGATGCCATCCAGCCATCTCATCCTCGGTCATCCCCTTCTCCTCCTGCCCCCAATCCCTCTCAGCATCAGAGTCTTTTCCCATGAGTCAACTCTTTGCATGAGGTGGCCAAAGTACTGGAGTTTCAACTTTAGCATCATTCCTTCCAACTCAGCCCCTCTCAAAGCTTAACCATGATTTTGCTCTGCTATGGTCATCATATGCTGGCATGGGGTGGGGGCCATACTCTGCAAGACAATCCCTCCTGGGAGATTAGACAAAGGCCTCTTTGCTTTTGGTATTTGTGGCTGACAGACTCTAGGGTGACCTCCTATGATCCCTACCTCCTGGTTTCCATGCCCTTGTATAACCTCCTCTTCTTGCATGTGGGTGGGCAGCCTTGTGATTGTATTTCATATATAAAACTTCATCTTGCTGGCAGATCATTCTACAGGCTTTTCTTGCTGACTTGATGAAATGGCCATGGCCATGTTGATAATGGCAGGGAATTATAGATGAACTCTAGGAATTGTGGGTGAATTCTAGAACCTGATGGGCTGGAGGGTCTATAAAGGTAAATAAGAAGCAAGAATCCTAAGTGAATTCCTCCTCAAAAAGTCTTCAGATGAGAACACAGCTTTGTGACATCTTGATTACAGCCTTGTGAGATGCTTAAGGAAAGACCCTGTGGGATAATAAAGGCACGTGATTTAAGCTGCTAAGTTTGTAGTAACTTGTGTGGCAGTGACTAACTGTGAAGAACTTTGGCTCAGAGAAACTGTTCACAGCATGTGTGACTCATCATATATCCTCTCCCTTTGTCCCCTTATGCTTCCCACAACCCACAGGGGGATAGAAGGACAGATTTTAATTTTCCTTTTCACTCTGGTGGGAGGACCCCTCCTTCTCCCCCTCCCCCCAACACACAGCATTACTTCCTCCTGCCTGAAGTGACATTCATTTTTCTCTACATCCTTTGTGATCAAGATACAGAGTGGCTGCTATGAAACATAGTTTAGAAGAAGCGGTAAACGGTATACAGAGGACTGATATCTTAAAAATATTATCCTCATGACATAGATCATTATATATAGCTTCCTCACCTTTAGACTCGGTGGATATGAGCCTCATTGTTTTCCAGGTCAGAAAGTTACTGAAACCATCTTTCACCCTAACTTTCCCTTGAGTTTTTCCCTATCTCAAACTTCTCTTGGCATGAAGGAGGCTGTCAAAGCTGGGTGACCACCCACTGATATAAATATGGCTTGCTATAAGTGCTCAGAGAGTCTGGTTTCCCTGGGGATGCATCTGTTGGAAAGATCATCAGGGTAAGCAACTATATCTAGTTTGGGTTCACGGGCCACAATCTTGGGGTATTAGAGCTGAAGAAGTATAAAGCCCAAACATTCTCATTTTATAGAAAAAGGAAATTGAGGCCCAGGGAAGTGAAATGACTTGCAAAACCCCATCATGTTGGTTATTCCAAAGCTGGAACCAGAATATGAGCATTCCTATAAGCAGTCTATGCACCAGTTAAGATATCATGTACAGCCACAAATACGTGTGCAGTGGAAAATTCTTTATGAAGCAACTTTTGTCAGAGTGGATTATTTTTTTAGGTCCACTTTCTCAAGACCTCTTCTTTTTGCAAGAATTAAGTTTTTATCCTTTTCTGTTATTAAAAGAAATCTTCCCAGGAAAAGTCAAAGAATAGCTGCTTTCCTCTGAGCTGCTAAATGGTGATAACAGCTGTAGGAATTCGTCCCCTCACACTCCAGGGAGTGAGCCATGGGGCATTTACAAATTTTGGGTTCCAGTGGGGTTGTCTAGACCTGGGCAGTCTGCTAACCTTGGCTGGAGATAGAATTTTTAAACTGTGCTTTTATGTATAGTCTCTTCTTTCTCTCTCTTTTTTCCTCTTAAGAAGGGGAGCTAGACTTTATTTTTTTCTTTTTAGCCTTGAGTTTCTGACAAAGCCCTGGAAATATGAATACAGCCTTTGTGAAATGAGTGAGAATCTTCTTTTAAAACAATTCTTTTATCATTTTTATTCATTTTGCAGAGATTCTTTTCACTCATAGAACTAGAAAACAGTTTGGGTCATAGAGAATAACCTTTTGAAAGCATGTTGTTATTTTATTCTTAATTCTCCTAAGAGACCACCCTGCAAACGAGTAGCTTGAGACATTGCAAAGGCTGCTTTGTTTTATCCTTTCTGGGTCCTAACAACAGTGGGTTTATGACATCAGCGTGGTGCCACTTTCTGGTTTTATGTGACATGGGTGTGGTGTGGGCGTAAGACCTCTGGTTGTGGAGTCAACAGACCAGGGTTCAGAGCTCTGTGAACTGAGGTGACTTATTTTGCTACTTTGTCTTAGTTTCCTCCAGTGTAAAGTGAAGGAGGAGTAATAGTGCTTGGCGCATGTGTGTGTGCTCAGCTGCTTCAGTCGTGTCTGACTGTTTTGTGAGTCCATGGACCGTAACCCACCAGGCTCCTCTGCCCATGGGATTTGCCACGCAAGAATACTGGAGTGGGTGGCCATTTCCTCCTCCAGGGGATCTTCCCGACCTGGGGATGGAACCTGAGTCTCCTGTGTCTCCTGCATTGCAGACAGATTCAGTATTCTTGCCTGGAGAATTCCATGGACAGAGGAGCCTGGCGGACTACATTCCATGGGGTCTCAAAGAGTCAGATACTCCGACTGGGTGACTAACACTTTCACTTTTCTTTACCACTGAGCTATAGCAGAATAGAATGTTAGGAACATTAAGTGAAGATAAGAAACACAGCATATCTAACACAGAGCCTGGCAGGTGGTCAGCACTGTCACAGGTGCAGGACCCCTTTTAGAATTCCAGTGCATATTTGATTGTTCATATTCCCAGCTGGACTAAAGAGTCCATCAGAGAAGGAACTGTGTCTGTCTTGTTCATCATTATAGTCCCAACATCCATCTTAGTGCTTAATACGTAGTAGGTACTCAGAATGTATTTACATGAATAAATGAATGAGTGAAAACTGATAACTCTTGTTAGTGGTCTCTTGAGCTTGTGCCACACCCCAGCAGACCACATAGGCCAGCTGAGTCCTCTCAGCCACACCGTGTCCCATACACACACATAGAGATGGGCACCAGCTACTTCCAGGCTTCCTACCTGGGGCAGATGTAGTTCACATTCACGAGTCTGAAGAGCCTTTCCTTCAGAACCTGGCATTGCCTGGAGCTTACAGAAAAGCTTACAGCTTGAGGTTTAAGAACAATATCTGAAGAGGAGCTAGAGAGACCAAATGTTAAAATAATTTTGTTAGAAAAACAAAATTTCCTATAACTTAGTTCTCAAATTCAAAACCTAATGTGAACCCCTCATGAGTTCAATAATTTCCAAGGAAACTGAGGCTTTTAATGTTCCTGTTCCATTATAGATAATTTCCTTCTCATAGGAGGCCTCTAACAGCACTTGAGATAGAAATAAAAATAGTCCAAGGAGAAAGAGTGGGAGAAATAAAAAAGGAACATAAGATGGAGGCGAGATAGAGCCCCAAGAGAAGGAGAGTTTTGTAAACAAGCTCTCTTTGAATGGTGATTGCATTCATCCTTGTATCACTAAGGCCCAGCACAGAGAGTAGACATCTGAGCTGATCAGCACAGATTCTTGAGCCAAAGGGGGTCTGAGGGGTGAAGTGACAAAGGATGAGACTTAAAGCTAGAGCAGGAGAGACCACAGTGGGCCAGTGTCTACTGCCTGGGCCAAGGAACAGAAGGAGGAAGACAGATGCTTGGAAGGAAAAAAGACAAGACATTGGAGTGAGAGGCTCTTCTCCTTTTACTTCTTACTCTTTTGGTTTCTTTATTTAAGAAAAGCAACAAAGGAGAACTATCAAGAGCAGAAGATCCTAGAAGGAGTTGAAGGCGGAAGTGGGAGATAAGAATAAATTCCTTGTTCTACTTTTACTCTGATGATATTAACACTTGAGTCTAGTTCTCCACTGCCTCCTCCTCTTCCTAGTTATCTATGTTCACCTTTGTATCTCTCACCAGACTACAAGCAACTTGAGGGCAGAAAATTTTTTTCTTCCTCTTTGTACTCACCTGGGGGAGTGCCTGGCTCATTTGTTGCGTGATGAATTGAGTTGGCAAGAATAGTTGATGGTGTCTGTGAGTGGGTGCATTCATATAAGGAAACTCCATTATTCAATATAATGGAACAGTCAACCCTTTTCCCTCCCCTGGTTGCATCTGGGATATACACAATAAGGAAAGGAAAACTGTAAACTAAAGGGGGAAAGTTTTGCACTTCCACAGTGATGAAAGAAACCACCAGAGTAATTTAATCAAAGCAAGAAGAGATCTTCCCAACCCAGGATCGAACCTGGGTCTCCCGCATTGCAGGCAGATGCTTTACCATCTGAGCCACCAGGGAAGACTCAAGATACTATTACATGTCACCTCTACTCTTATGGTTGTTAAAGGGAAAACATATCTCTGAGTGAGACAAAGGGCGCTCAGGAGTGTGCACTAGCTTTTCTCCATAATCTACTAGTTCTTATCTGAGTTACCCTATGGGTAGAAGGTAATCCAATGTCTTCCAGTTGTAAAGTCCTATCTATTATAGCCCATTTAACGTTAGAAACAGGTTAATGTCATGCCCGGGGATATGGTTAAAATATTTTAAAAACAGAATCACTAGGAGATGAGTGGAAGGATATGGAGAGGGAAAGAAAACCAGGGCAATAGGACAGAAACAGAGGCATGAAAAAGACCAGGCAGTGGAGAATAATAGAGCTGCGTTGCTCTTAACTGTGATGTGTATGACAGATCAAACCTACACTTCTGCATCTGAGGTGGGAAGATGTGGTTTCGGGTTGGCCTTTTGACTGATGGGGAAAGTGTAATTACATAATTTTATGCGAGATCAAGTTCTTAGCCTTTTCCAAAAGATGGAGTCCCCTTAATAATCTGGATCTTGAAAGTTCTCATTAAAAGAAAAAAAGTTGTAACTGTATGGTGAGGGATGTTAACAGGACTTATTGTGGTGACCATTTTCAATATATACAGCTATCAAATCATTATGTTATACACTTATAATATATAAATATATTTATATAAATATATAAATAAATATATAAAATATAAATATATATTTATATAAATAATATAATGCTATGTCCATTATAGCTCAATTAAAAAACATCTGATGAAATATAGATCTTTTTTCCAGAAAAAACACAGACATCTATAATTTTACCTGCAATTTTGGAGGTTCACAGACTCCTGCAGTCCATTCACTAACTCTGTGGCAAGGTCCCTCTGGCCAATATAGTCTCAGCGTCCCTTACCTCTTATCCAAGTTTCCAGCTTTCAGTTGCCATTTACCCCAGAACAATGAGACCCAAGTGGTCCCTGTGTCTGGGTAAGGGGTTATCTGGTGTCTCTGCTCTGTGTTTTTGGTGCAAAACACCTGGACTTCCAGAAATAGGAACTGCTATTGATAACAAAGGTTTGGCTGAGGCAATCTGAAATGGTTTTCTCTCAAAGCTCTATGGGTGATGAGTGGAAGGAGCACTCCACACACCACTGGGTTTCAGGAGTGTCAGGGATATGTGGAGATTGGTGGCGAGGGGAGGGGAAGGAGGACATGCACATAGCGCTGCTACTGTGTCCTGTCACACATCTGTTTTCGAGCCGTGATGTGCTTCAGACTAGAACAGGTAAGTATGGCAAAGGCTCAGGAATGGCAAACAGAATTCATCTTCCTTTCCAGTTCCTATAGACTGTGTGTTACCTGATTACATGGAGTCCCTCAATGAATCACTCCTCCTAGTAGTCACACCATTGTGAAATCTTCCCTTGAATCGAGGCTGCTCCTCTGATATGCTTTAACCAGATACAGAGGAACCAGGAAGAGAAGAACTGAGGTTTCCCAGCTGATGGCCCAGCTGAACTTCCCCCAGAAAGCCAGCAGCTGCTGTCAGCACGAGTCATCATAAACGTTCTAGCTAGTTAAGCTTTCAGATAGCGCAACCCAAACATCATGACATAGGGTAGAAGAAACATCTAGCTGGGCCTAGTCAGCCCCCAGAACAGTGAGAAACAAAAGAAATAGTTGTTATTTTAAGTCACTTAACTTTGCGGTGATTTGTTATTCAGCTGGGCTTCCCAGGTGGCTGCCTGCCAATGCAGGAGATGTAAGAAACACAGATTCGATGCCTGGATTGGGAAGATCCCCTGGAGGAGGGCATGGCAACCCACTCCTGTTTTCTTGCCTGGAGAATCCCATGGACAGAGGAGCCTGGTGGGCTACAGTTCGTGGGTCACAAAGAGCTGGACACAACCGGAGTGACTTAGCACACACGCACACATGCATTATACAGCTAAGGCAAGTAAATCAAACAGGTTGCAATTCTCGAACACTGTGTTAAGATGGATTTTTAGGTCATATCCAGACTTGGTTGGAAATATTCCATGACTGATTGCCAATTTCTCATTGCAGCAGGAAGAGAGAGTGGAATCCTGTGTGAAAAAAAAAAAGAGAGACTGGAATTATAAAATTACAACTTATATTATCTCAGTAGAGCTCAGAAGGAACACTTGGCAACTTTTTGTGAGAAAGTTGTGACTTAGAATAAAAATAAATAAAAACTTGGCTTTTCATTAGCTCTGAGATTTTCTGTGTTCTTAAATTTGGCTCTGTTAATTTCTGAAGAACTTGAAAGCAGGACAACAGACGGAAACTCAGTGAAAGGGTCATGCCTAGTAAGGCCTGAAGGATTATCACCAGGATTCACTCTTCTCTGTTTGCTACCTATTATCTCTCCCTCTAAGGTCAGGGATGTAAATAGCATAGAGGGTCCTTGGAACGGTTAGCATTCTTGCAGATTGTACTGGCCAAAGTCCAGTGTAATATAGAGGTGCTGAAAATGTACAAACCTCACTGGCTCACTCACTAATTCATTTTAATTTGTCTACAGTTTTATGGTATGTATATTTTTCTCTATGCCAAATATCTTTGCAGAGACTGCAAAGAAGTAAACAAGATATAAGTTTTAAGTCGTGGCCCCTATCTTCAAGGAGCTCATGTTAAAGCAATCTGGACATTACAGCAGAATTAGAACAATATAGCCACAATAGAGGCTCTTGTTAGAAGAGTAAGCCCTGTGGACCACTGTATCTCATGTAATCTTCTAAATTTTTAAAAATTAATTTTAATTTTTTATAACAGCTTTATTAAGATTAATTCACATATCATATATCAATTCCTTTAAAGTGCATAACTCAGTGCTTTTCATATACTTATAGAATTATGTAATCATCATCACTATCTAATTCCAGAACATTTTGATCACCCCAAATAGAAACACCTACCTATCAGCAATGACTCCCTATTCCTCTCACCCCTCTCACCCTGGCAACTACTACTTTACTGTACTTGTGGATTTGCCCATCTGGAACATTTCAAACAAATAATTCAGTATGTGGCCTTTTGTGTCTGTATTATTTCACTTAACATTTTTCAAGATTCATCCATGCTGTAGCATCTATCGGTACTTTCTTTCTGGTGCAATGATATTCCACTGTATGGATATGCCATATTTGGCTTCTTCACCAGCTGATGGGCATGTATGTTGCTCTCGCTTGTTCACTATTAAGAATAATGCTGCTATGAACATTGGCACAGGTTATTGTATGGAAATATATTTCTTATTCTAATGGATATTTATATAAAAGTTAAATTGTTGAGTCATGTGGTAACTATGCTTAATTTTTTAAAGAACTGCCCAACTATAACTGCCTGTCTGTTATTTTAGCCATCCTAGTGGATGTGAAGGTACATCTCATTGTGGTTTTCACGTGTATTTCCTTAATAATTAATGATGTTAAGCCTCTTATGCTTAATAGCCATCTGTGTGTTTCTTTGGAGAAAGAAACATATTTAAATTTTCTATTTCAAAATTGGGTTATTTTTTACTATCCTTTTACTGTTCAGTTTTATGAGTTCTTTATATATTCTCTACAAATTCCTTATGAGGTGTGTGATCTGCAAATATTGTCTCCTATTCTGTGGTTGTATTCTTCCTTTGACAGTGTCCTTTGAAGCTAGCTGAAAATTCTTTAATTTTGGTGTCATCCAATTTATCTATTTCTTCTTTTATCTCATGCTTTTGATGTCATTGAGAAATCATTTCCTAATGCAAGTCCATGAAGATTTTGTCCTAGGTTTTCTTCTAAGAGTTTTATAGTTTACCTCTTATATTGAGGTCTAAGTTCCATTTTGAGTTAATTTTTATATATGATGTGAGGTAAGGGTTCAACTTCACTTTTTTGCACGTGGATATTCAGTTGTTTCAGGACCATTTGTTGAAAGACTATTTTTTGCTGTTGAGTAGTCTTGACATCCTTGTAGAAAATCAATTGACTATAAAAAATGTAAGGATTTATTTCTAGACTCTCATTCAATTCCATTGACCTATATGTCTTATGTCAGTCATTTAATCTTTATAACAGCTATATAAGGAAGGTACTACTAAGGGCTCAGACTCTGAGCACTTTACTTTCTTCGATATCTTGTAATTAATATGCAGCAAATCAAAGACTGGCTTTCCCTGGTGGCTCAGTGGTAAAGAATCCACCTGCCAATGCAGGGTTCGATCCCTAGGTCCGCTGGAGGAGGAAATGGCAACCCACTAGAGTATTCTTGCCTGGGAACTCCCGTGGACAGAGAAGCCTAGCAGGCTATAGTACCTGCATGCATACTAGCTGCTCAGTTGTGTCTGACTCTTCGTGACCCCATGGACTGCATCCCGCCAGGCTCCTCTGTCCATGGGATTCTCTAGTCAAGAATTCTGGAGTAGTTTGCCGTGTCCTCCTCCAGTGGATCTTCCCAACCTAGGGATCGAACCCATGTCTCCTGCATTGCAGGCAGATTCTTTACTGTCTGAGAAGATTCCTTGGAAAAAGGATAGGCTATAGCACATGGGGTCACAAAAGAGTTGGCCACAACTTAGCAACTAAATAACAACAACAAAATAGACTGGAAAAGTAAGTTCAGGGTAGATCATGAAGGGTCTTGGCTGCATTGCCAACGAGTTTGGGTTTTCTTTTGGAAGCAACTGGGAAATAATGATAGCTTTTATATAAGGGAGTTAGGTATTTATGTAACTGGCAGCTCAGAGCAGGATGGATTAGTGTAGGAGGAAATAGAGGCAGAAAAACCAGATATAGAATTCTTGTGAGTGAGATGATGATAAGAGCAGGGATGAAGAGAAGAGGGAAGTTATCTAGGATGCTTGATTGACAGGACTAGTGATTGATTTGGAGTGGGGGAGAGGAGTGAGGGAAGAGGGGAAAGGAAAAGAAGAGATAGAAATGAGAGGAGAGGGAAGAGAAGAGAAAAAGAAAGAAAAGAAGCAAACATTTTTGAAGGTCTAAGCCTTGTTAATCTATTTACATTTTCAGATGAGAAAATATATTCAGGAAATTTAAAATATTGTTCAGTCCCAGATCTGCTGGTCAGTGGCTGAGACGAGTTTCAAATTCAGTCTTCTTTGACTCCCCATTCCCATCTTTCCTCCTCACCACATTGTCAAGGATAAAAGTTCAGATTTTTGGTAGAGGTGGGAGGATGAGTACTGAGACCATCTATAAAGAAAAAGAGAGAAAAGAGATGACTTTAATAGCAAAAGAGCTTCTTTTGGGGATGCATGATGTTTGAGGTTGCTGTATGACACCAGGGTGGCACAAGCGAAGATCACCTATGTGTGATTAGACATATGAACCCAAAGCTCAGGAAAGGCACAGGGCTTACGATCCCATCCTAGGACTCACTTCCTACTTCTGAAATTTTGGGTGATGCTATGGGAAGCAGCTGAGATTGTCCAAGGAACCAGTAGGAGTGTGAAGAGAAGAAAGACAAGGGAGGAAATGGTCTAGTGTATCAAAGATGAGAGATGACAGAGCCTGGGCATCTTCCCTGGTGGCATGAGAGCTTGGGCACACCTGGCTTGTACCCACAGAAATGTGGTTTCCAGGCCTCAGAGAGGCTTGAAAGAAGCAGTGAGGGGCCCTTTCTTTCCTGCAATGAGCACTCAATAAATGAGCATTATTATTGTTGTTGTTGTTACTTTGGTTATGATTATGCACAGAGCAAAACTCAGCAACTATTTTTCAAGAGTATATTTCATACAGTCCTCTTCAGAGGCAGGACTATGGGATAAAATAATTTCCTGTCCCTCCTGAGTCCAGAGCTCCATAATTCTCTCTACTATTGACTAGTGAATAAGAACTATCTTGAAATTTGATGCCTGGCACAGAAGCTATCATTATACTTCCAAATTTTATTGAGGAAATATTTGAATCCAAACAGAGACTTTCATTTTGTTGACTTTAAAGAAAGCTTCATTCATATTCACCCAACAAATATTCGTTTAGCACTTGCTCATATAAACAGTCCTATGATAAGTGCTATGGTAAAGCTCTGTAAATACAAAGTCTCTGTCTCGGGCAGTTTGTAATCTGGGTAAGGGAAAGGATGAACATACCTGCAAATGGAGTGGGAACTAATCAAAGTCAGCAAAGCAATTTATGGTTAAATTGTAGACAATACAAATTACAGAAGGAAGGAGGGGAAAGATAGAGAAAGAAAGACAGAGACAGAGGCAGATAGACAGACACTGCAGAAACAAGCATGAAGCTAGCATTGAGACTGGCTATGACTTGGCTAGTCAGAGTCGAGGCAAGTCCAGGAGGGAGAAGAGGGAGATCTCAGCAGAAAAGAGGAAGGAAAGACAGTTGAAGTGTGTGCCTCTGAAAGCAAGAATGAGGTATCCCGAGGGAAGCAGGGCACTGTAGAGGTGCAGCCTTGGGGGCAAATGTGTCCTCAGCTGCCCACTTGGACTAGGTTCATCCTTTCACATGGGTGCCATCTTCTCCTCTGTAGAAAGTATTATTTACGACACCTTGTTCTCATTCCAACCTTTTGAGATACCTATTTTGGAAGAAACATGGTCACCAGTTTCTCCCAACTATTGACGAAACCCATTCACTGCCGCATACGTGGGTCCTTACAGTTTTGTACATTATCCAGAAATGTACTTTTTACCATTATTGGAATGTCTGTCTTTCACTCCCTTTCCTAAAGGCACGAAGCCTGCTCAGGGTGCTGCCATGTTAGGAAGCAGAGGCAAGTGGTTCTGAGGACAATTGATGTTGAAAGGCTGGTTTTTTCTCCCCACAGCTTCTGATTCCTTTTGCTAGTGCTTTGTGTATGTTCTGTTTATTGGGGATATAAAGTCCTGTAGAGGGGCCTGGGGCCTACTCTGTGCATTGTGTAGCTCCTGGATGGCCAAAGATGGGGCTGAGGGAAAGGTTTCTTAAATACCAAGCAACACTTGGCGGATTTATACACAAATGAGTCAGAAATATGGAGATTAAATTTTCACTGAGATGCACATGAATTAAGGAGAAAAGTGTTTGAGGCAATTGAAAAAGAAATGCCACAAAACTTAAAGCATATGGAATAAATACAAGATGTCGGAGAAATCTCAAAACGGATGGGGTTTGGCCTAACTAGTCCTTGGAGCCCCTCCTCTTTTCACAAAAATCTCATCATTTCAAGAAATTAACATGACCTTAGAGACCAGCTGAAAAGGGTCCATCTCTCCAGGTTTGACTGGCTCATCCCCAGTCTAATTGTTCAGATTTTAATTTTTTTTTTTTACCTTGTTCTGTGGTTCCTGTCTAAATACTCGAAGATGTTTATATTGCATACATTCAGCTTTAATTGGCCCTTAAAAGAAGGTGTTGATTAGAATCTGCTCAACATCAACAGCTAGCTCACACAACATTCTGTAATTACTGTTTATTAATTTAGTTCAAGTGGCATAGTTGAAAGCCCTGTTCAGATGGGAGAAGTAAATTGTCACTGGTATTGAATATGTAAATGATGTGCATTGTAAATTTCCATAAAGAAATGTTTAAAGTTAAATGCTGTGCATATAAACCCTTCTGGTTTTATCTAACCTGGCCCTTGGAGTTGAATCAGGTTTTTACTCAGGAGGCAGAAGGCTCTAGAACGTGGTGGAGGTCCCCTGGGTGGGCCATTGCCCCAGGGTGGTACATCTCACCTTGAGTTTGTAAAATGAAATTTTGTAATCAAGTTTTGTTGTGTGTGTTCCCTTTTTCATGAAACAAGGCAATGCTAATGCACTCTCTTTATCCTTGTTCATAAAGCCCTTCCATGGAGTCCCCAGCAGATTTTCTAAGGCTGTTTAGCAATCCAGCAAATTCCCCTGCTTCCCCAAGGAAGCTTCTAGATGCTGTCAGGTGGCATGCTGAAAACAACAGCAACTGAAGACAGCTTTTCTTTATAGCTGAAATAAATTCCTATGGATGTGTGTGTGTGTGTGTGTTTTCTTCCCCCAGAATACCAAAAAAGATGGTAGAAACTGGGGCAAATTCTAAAGTCAGGATTGTTTCCTCGGGCCCAAACTTATCTCTGGGAGCTGTATTAAAGGCTCTGTACAACTCTTCCCAGAACAGAGACATTTTATCTGGTTGGAATAAGTTTACGATATCAAAGATAGTCTTAGAGTCTTGCTGTAATAAGGTTGAATTAAGTGAAAATTTCCTTCAAGCATAAAGATGCAACCAAAACACTTTGCTTTCTTTCTGTACTAATGGTGCTTTGGGCAAATTACTTAATCTATCTGTTCCTTGGATTCCTTAGCTGTAAAATGGAGAACATAATAGTACCTACTTCTCAGAGTGCATGCAAAGATTAAATGAGATAATGCCCCTTAAGTGCCTAAAACAGGGCCTGTCCATAATGTAGGGACAGTAAATGTTAACTATTATTTGTCCTTGTAAAAGTATTTACGTGGTTACAACTGGACTCCCAAATGCTTTTATACATTTGTTAAGAGATTCATTTTCTAGAAATTTCTGATTGTTTGGGGAGAGTCTGAAATTTACAGCTAATCAGAAAAGATGGTTTTAAAAAATTAGAGAAGAAAATCAAAGGGTTTTGTAATCATGAAAATTCAATTATAAGTTTTTTTTCTAAAGGTTGAAAAGAGTAGTTGAGGCAAAAAGTACATCTGGCTCTTCTGTCACCAAAGCCCACACATGCCCATTTGGGGGGCTTTCTGGCTTTGTACAAGGTTTTCAGCCCAGATGTTGGATGTTTTCAATTTTGTAGAATCTGACTATAAATAAACTAAAAAAAAAAAAAAATGGTCCAACTGTTACTGGGACTAATTATGATTAGTTCCAAAGAGATTGTGCACTCTTTCACTTTTGCTTTATGAAATGTTCCTGAACAAAGCTTTTTGATGGAAATAACCCTTTCAGAGGATAGCTGACATTTTCAGTAATAATAATCCTACCTCAGGTCCATAGAGAGGAAGTAATGGGAAGGAAAGTGCTTTGGAGATGCCAGCTGGTGTATTTCCATGACCTTCCTCTGTTGTGGGTGGTAGGAATGACTCTTCCTATTTTACAGATGCTGAAACTGAGGCACTGAGACATAAAAGCAGGAGCATGCACATTCTAGAACAAGTCACTGAAGAACCAGGAAGCCCACAGTCTTAAGATCTAACTGGACTGAATCCAATCCAGTTAGGAGCCGTCTGCTTCCCTGATGACTCAGTGGTAAAGAATCTGCCTGCAGTACAAAAGACTCAGGAGACATGAGTTTGATCCCTGGGTCAGCAAGATCCCCTGGATGAGGGCACGGCCACCCACTCCAGTATTCTTGCCTGGAGAATCCCATGGATAGAGGAACCTAGTGGACTACAGTCCATGGGGTTGCAAAGAGTCAAGTTATGCACACACGTACTGAGGACACAGATGTTAGTGAGAGCGCTTGTCAACCAGGTGAGCCTACCTTGATGGCTTGGATGTGTTTCAGCTAAGCTGTTTATGGCTATAAAGTAAGTTTCATTTTCCTATCAATGTTTGTTGAAAAATTGGACCAATGGGCCCCCAAACTGCTCCCTTAAGTAGAGCTGAACATTTTTGACATGGGAGAGCTGAAAGTGGTTGCCCAGGCTCTGGCTGGTTTTAATCATTACAGCTTCTACCCTGTTCCCATCTTATTAGTGTTTTGAGAAGTTGAGAAGAAAAGCAGTACAGAGCTGAGAGGACATTTGTAGTCCTTCCCGCCTCTGGTGCTCACTCTGAGCAATCTTTCTTCAAGTCATTGGGAGCTCTGCCCAGCCCGGGCCCCCTAGTGTGGATTCTTAACACCCTTGGAATCTGGCTTTGCATCTCCCTGGGGTGACACCAAGCTGTATTCTCACAGACTGTAAATAAGTGACATATCTTCCGTTTGGTTTAGTTTCTTAAAATATTTTGTTTATTAATCTAATTGCCCATTAATGCCTTCATTGCCTGTCAGGCACAGACAGAGGAGGTGACCAAGAGTGAGTAGAGAGAAGACTGGTGGACTCTCCCCTCAGGAAAATGGGGGCTCATGATGGGTGGGGGATGGGTAGACAGAAGCAAACCAGCAACCGTCACACAGGGGATATACTGTCATGAGGCAATGACAGATAGAATGGACATCTAATCTTGTCCTGTGGGGGATGTAGGAGGAGTTTTGAAGAATGGATATAAATTAGGCAGGAGAAAAGGCAGTGAGATGTTATTTCACACAGAAGGTACAGCTAGGGTGTGCAAAGGCGTGGGGATTGAGAGAGCTTGGCCTCCAGGGCACGGTGTGGAGCGAGCGTGGTCTCGTATAGGCTGCTCACCCTCACCCAAGCTGTCTACTGGCTATGCAGGTGGAGAAGGGTGGAAGCCAGACTCAGAAAGCTGCTTTATGCCAAGGAACATTTCTGTCGAGATCACAGGGCATTACTGAAAGCTCTATATGACAGTGAATTGAGCATGACCATGTATAAGTCTTCCAGTTTGATAGAACCGATTGGTTTGCTACTTTACTGATGAAGTAAATCTGTGTATATTTATGTGTTTATGGGTCAGAAGAACAGAACCAATAGTGTGTACATGTGTGTGGTGTGTGTGTGTGTGTGTGTGTGTGTATGTGTATGTGTTTGTTTATATTTTAAGGAACTGGCTTACATGATTTGTTATTATAGAAGCTGGAAAGTTCAAAATCTGCAGGGTCAGCCAGTAGGTTGGAGACCAGGGAAGAGTCAACTCAGCAACTTAAAGGCCATCTGTTCATAGAATTCCCTCTTGGTCAGGAGAAGTCAGTCTTTTGTTTTCTTCAGGCCTTCAGCTGATTGGATAAAGCCTACGCACATTACGAAGGGCAATCTACTTTGCTCAAAGTCCACTGATTTTAATATTAATGTCATTCCAAAACATTCTTATGAAAACATGCAAAATAATGTTTGACCATATTTCTGACCACCATGGATCAACCAGTTTGACACACACCACAAAGGGAGTGTGTGTATTCACATGGGTATACTATTCCCATATCCCTGTCTATTTTTCATAGAACTCCATTCATGTATGCATTCTCTGTGTGTGCTTAGTCACTCAGTTGTGTACGACTCTTTGCAATCCCATGGACTGTAGCCCAACAGGCTCTTCTGTCTGTGGGATTTCCCAGGCAAGAATACTAGCATGGGTTGCCATTCCTTCTCCAGGGGATCTTCCTGACCCAGGGATCAAACGCAGGTCTCCTGCCTTTCAGGCAGACTCTTTACCATCTGAGCCACCAGAGAAGCCCTATGCATTCTTTGAAAATTACTGAGTGCTCACTATGTGGCAGGCCCTAGAAATCCCAATGTGAGCAAGATGGACCAGTTGCTGACCTCATGGAGATTTTTAGTGAAGCAGGGATTAGCAAATTAGGACCCACGGCCAAATCTGGCCCACAGCCTGTTTGTAAGTGAAGATTTATTGGAACACAACCATGTTCACTTATTTATGCTTGTTTATGGCTACATTATGCTACAGTGGCAGAGTTAAGTAGTTAAGACAGTTAAGACAGAGACCATATGGACTACAGGTTCTAAAATATTTACTGCCCAGCTTTCTATAGAAATTTGGACGATCCTGTATTGTAGGGTATAGATTACAAGGAAATAGACATCAAATGTGATGTCAGGTAGTCAATGAATGATTTGAAGCAGAATCAAGCAGGACAAAGGGGTAGAGTGATGTATGTGCTATTTTCGACCTGATGATGAGGGATGGTCTCTCTGTAGGGATGACATCTGAGCAGGGATCTTAGGGAAGTTCTCTCTGTAGTGATGACATCTGAGCAGGGATCTAAGGGAAGGAAGGGACAGCCAAGGTGATGCTCTGGGTAAGAGTGTCCCAGGCAGAAGGCATAGCGAGTGTCTGGCATTCTTGAGGATCTAGAGACTGAGGAAGAGCAGGGCTGATCACCTGCAAATTTTTCTCTCCTCTGGCATATCCAGGATGGTTTGTGTCTCACTGAAACTGGCTAAGAGATTAGCTTCTTGAAAAGCATGGTTTGAGGTTATGATTCTGAAACATTGGACTCCAAGTCATAGCTTCCTTATTAGTCTCCCAAAGATGGGATCAGGTGCTTCCATGTTACTCTCTTTTCCTTGAATTTCTTCCACTGCAGAGTCCACATGCAAATGCCTCAGCCAGGCAATCCAAACCCTCAGAGGTCAATCCTTACTCAGTCTACCTTTCTGATATGTTTTCATAGTGTCTCCCCACTGCAGGTCCCCTCTCACACTATGCTCATGTGGCCACCACACCAGGGTCCTACATTGCCCCTTCCCTCACCTCACTCACCATCCTCTGGCTCATGCTGTTCTCCAGCAATGCCTCACCTCCACTTTTCTTGCTCTCTCTCCTCTTCTCTCCCCCTCTTCCTACTTCTTTCCCCATACATCTGAGTATCTCCCTCCCACTCACTGCTTGCTGTTTGAATCTCATGATCGAGCTGAGAGTGCTCGTCTCATCTTGGTTTATGCATCTGTCTGTATTCCAACAGCCTTGGAGGCCCAGAAAGCAGAAGTGCAGTGGGAATAGCATAATTTTTCTTTGCATAAGTGACTTACCCGTGACTTGTTTGTACTTGGTACTCTGCAAGCACCTGGATAATATGGTTGTGAATCAGATATAAACTTGGCTCATAGGGTAATGGTGGAGAAAAACACAGATACAAATGTGTATAGTACAAGATAGATGTTTGAAGAAAGTGCTCCAGAAGCAGAGAGAGTGTGACTGGCTTTGCCTGGAGGAATCAGGGAAGCTTCCTTGAGGAGGTGACATTTTAGGAAGGTCTAAGGAGAAGAAGGGGCTTCCCAGGTGGTGCTAGTGGTAAAGAAACTGCCTGCCAATGGAAGAGATGTAAAAGACAGTGGTTCAACCCCTGGGTTGGGAAGATCCCCTGGAGGAGGGCATGGCAACCCTCTCCAGTATTCTTGCCTAGAGAATCCCATGGACAGAGGAAGCTGGGGGGCTATGATCCATAGGGTTGCAAAGAGTTGGACGTGACTGAAGTGACTCAGCAGCAGCAGCAGCAAGCAGAAGAAAGGAAGGGGAATGTCATTCAGGAGGAACAGCTTGTGCAAAGGCAGAAACTGAAAAGGAGCTGTGCTTATTGAAGGCTGGCAGAAAGGTTCTAAGTGGTGAAGCCAAGAGAGAGTGAGAGTCAATGGGAGTGGCAGGAAGGATGTAGAGCTCCTGGAGAAAAGTCCTGATGGAGGTGGGCAAGCATGAAAATAAACATTATTTTTATCTTTGTATCTCCCTCACTGGGTCTGGTACCTTTGATAGAGCTGTGAACACTTGGTAGTTTCCTTAATTTGAACAAAGCAAGTTAAATTTCACTATATATCCTGAGACTCATTTGAACATGGTATGCCAATAATTTTTGTAGTGCAATACACATCACATGTCCTGATTGTGTCAAATATACATTACACCACATCACACATCACCTCATTTTCTTTTTTATTTAAATTAAGTAATTTATTTTAATTGGAGTATAATTGCTTTACAATATTGTGGTGGTTTTGGCCATACATTGACATGAATCAGCCACATCACCCCATTCTCTTAAGCTTATGACCTCAGCAGGTATCTCTCAACCTCTTGATCCTGGCTGTGGCTTCCTCGATGGGACCAATGTATTCAATACACAACAAAAACTTATTCTCTGTTAAAGTTATGTTCTGTGCTTGAGTAATGAGAAATGTTAAAGCCAGTGGACCCACCCAACACTTTACTTTTATAGAACTCTTGCTTGGATAGTAATAAAGAGAGGACAAGTGGGTGCGACAAGATTTCCTTCAGGAGGGACTAAAGAAACAACAACCGATGATCAGTTCGTGTCAATATTTAATTCCCAAATGAGATGAACATGATCTAATAGCAACTTGATATCCTGCCCAAATAGCCCCAGCCAGATTTTTTTTTTTTTTTTTTAATGAAGCTGTCCATGAGTTCTTGGCAGGAAGCTCCTGCCATCTTAAAGATAAGTTTGCTCTCTATTAGGTCAATGAGGAGTGAACTAAGTGTTTTATCCTACTTGGGTCTTCACATGATAAAAGCTTAACAACTTTGAAGGAGCTATTACAAGCAAATGTCTAAAAGAAATGCCCAGTTGGAAAGTCTATAATTATGCACTTCTATAATAGTGTGTAAAGGGATCATGGTTCCCATCAAAGGTTATTGTGTAAATAGTGAGTTCTTAAGTCAGTAACTACTTATTACATGATGATCAGTAATGGCAATAAAAGAACCATCAAAACCTGCTGAGCAGAACTTATTCATCCATATAGTTGGAACTCATAAGGTGCTGAGGTCTGTTTTCCACTTAGACACAAAAAGTATCACAGCAACTTGGAGGGAAGGGAAGGTGATATCTTGCTATCAAGCCAGGGGACACTAATGAGTTCCAAAGGCCCCTGCAAGTGATTTAGGTTCAAAGTGCTTGGACTGGCCCTGCCTGGAGTACATCTGCCTTCCACTACCTAGTCTCCATCCTCCTTTCTTCTGATAAAAGGCTCATCCCCTTGGAATCTTCCCCTCCCACATTCCTTGTGACTCTGGTAGGGCTGGCAATCCAGTGACCAGGATTTCCCCATCACCAAGTGATTGAAGAAGAACTCTAAAGAGTCCTTTGGGGATTTGATATGATTTCTGAGAAATAGACATGTTTTTTGAAGATGTCTTGGTAAAAAAGCTCAGTACAAATTTAGAGCTGCTGGTGTCTTTCTTACAGGTAGAAAAATCCGGTCGAAAGGAAAGTAAAGCCAACACAGAATAAGGTTGAGGTAAGAGATGGTGAAAAAGACATAGATTTCTGACCATCTTGTTTGAACACCTGGTCTCAGGTGAGCTGGGTCTGAAGCTAGACCATACCTTGAACTTCCCAGTTAAATGAGGGGTGGATTTCTTGTTTTATGTTTATGTGGTTTGAGTTGGGTTTCATATTGCCATCACTGTTGGGCTACCTGGTATGAAGTACCCTATTTGTGATTTTCTTTTGTTTTATACTGTTTACCCATGTGTGTGAAAATTCCTTGTGTGTGTATCAGAAGATGTATGTTTGCATATTGAACACATGACCCTAACTGGTAGACTTCTGCTATCAACAGTCCCAGTACCAATTATGGAAGAAGTTGAAACTGAAGATTTGACTTTATTTGGGCAATGACTCCTCCATTAGCAGAAATGAGCAAGAGTTGCGAGTCTGCCCCTGGCTGACAATCCCAGGACATGATACCCCTCCCATATTTTTCCTTTCATTCTTTCTGTCAATCTTTGTCAAATGGTTGAAGTTTGTCCCATTTTAACTTTAAACCATATGATTAGCACAAGGAGATGCTCTATTACAAAATGTTTTGCTTAAATATTTAGCATTTTCACACTTGTAAGAAAATTAGGGCAGTTCTGGGGAGCCATACTCCCACGGCCATGGTTATGGCTGAGAGAGACCACTCGCCGCATAGTCTGTCCTCTCCGTGAAGGCTCCGTGAAGAGAATGACAAAATGTAATTTTAATTGTTTAAATATTTATAGCTGAAAAGGAGGCTTTATAACAGACTGAATGAAAATGTGAGATTTTGGCAAAGCCCCCGAAAGGTGTTCAGCAGGGTAAGTTAGGGATCACAAAGCCGCTAGGAGTTGAAAGTGCCCCAGTGAGGCCGCAACCTGATGGTTCAGTAGCCAGATGCAGAGAGTTAAGAATTCAAGAACCAGGGTGGGCTTTTTGGAAATGTGTGTGCACTGGGTGCCCAGGGGAACCTCGGGGTTGCTGGAGAAACTGAAGGAATTGAATGACACTTGTCCCAAGTATTGGTTCCAGGCGTCTCTTGGACTGTCATGCTTTCGTTTTGCGTGATCTCTGTTTCAGAGTTTCTCAGCAACCACCACCAGCAACGGCCAGCAATGGGCATATATCTCTTAATCTTGCTCCAGATTTGGAAAACCTTAATTGGTGGAGTGAGAAAGGCAGCTGAGAGTAGGGGAGAGTGCCTGTTTCTATAATGAGAATCGATATCTTTAGTTGTAGGACTTCTTAAGTGTGTCTGTGGTCTAAAGGAATGAGATAGTTATCATAGGATAATAAAAGAGTTGTGATAGAAATATACAATAGAAAAAATTAAGTTGAATAATGGATGATAAGTCTAGAGGAAAGAATAGATGACACAGGTTAAAAAAAAGAAAAAGAAAAGATGCTCAGAGGAAGGACAGAGAGGGAGGGGAACCAGCAACGGGTACACACGGGCAAGTTGAAGAAGTTTGAAGTATATAGACGTCTGATTCCCCTGGTATGTACATGTCAATCACTTCAAGCATTTTTGAGGACTATTCCATAATCCTTTCATGGGTATGCATCCATATTTCTTTTTTTTTTTTAAGAGATGACTGTACAACTCCACGTCTATTTTAAAATGTTCTCTGAATAGGGGACTTGAGCTGAGATTTAGGTGATTTTACAAGCAAATCTCAAACAATTTTTTTTTCACTTGCATTTGGGAATCTTAAATCATTTGGGCAGGAAATCAGATACGTGGTATGTTGGAGAATAGAGGATAAAGGAACAGAGCTGTTCCACAGAGTTGATTCTGTTCTTATTGATTTACAAGTTTAATTTCCATCAAAATAGCAGAATGAGAAAACCTGAGACATTTCCAGTGGTTTCTGAGAGGCCCAGGATTTGACTTGGCTGGCAGAACAATTCAAATTACTTAGGACTCTTCATTTGTGTCTAAAATTTGGGAAATGGTGCTGTCTCCATGGCTTTCCACCCGCTTAGCCTGCTTGATAATGGTTTCATCAGCCCCCTTTATCAACCAATGCCTTCTCTCCCCATCCTCCACCTCCAGTGTTTCCCAGATGACTACTTCCTTCATTTTTTCTTTCCTGCCCTTGGTTCATCTCTGTTTGGGTCACAGTAGCACTAGAAACAGGGAATTTCTCCCAGAGGGTATTGCGTACTAGTTTCAGCCTCTGTAAGTGTTTGGCCATGCTGCTTAAAAAACATTTATGTTTTCTTAGCATGGATTTATAAGGCTAAGATCCAAACCATTCAGAACTTTAAAGATACCGTCATAAATATGAGGATTTGATACACACATCTTTTAGAAAAGCGAGGGGGGCAATGATAAACATAAACTGATTCCTTAATCATTTACTCTTAGACATCCTAAATCCCTTTTACATTTTAGTGAAAAGTTTATTTTCCACTTGGTAGCTTAATAAATGATATCATTGTATCCTGCATAATGATCATCACAATTCAAAAGCTGGGGGAATGAAAGCAATTGTAGTCTACTTGTTTTGAATATCAGTTTTATTGAGGGTAAAACATAGAAATGCTATCTGTTCAAGTCCTGATGGAGCTGCTCCCCTTCCTCAAGGGGTTATCACATAGTATCAGAGATCTCAATCTTTAAGACTATGGGCTGTAGAGTAATTAGGCTTCAGTGTCTTCAGGAGTGGTTTTTTTTTTTCTTTCAAAAAATGTCTCTTTCCAGAGGCAGGGCTGAAGTATCTGTTGCTTCTGATGTTGCTGTCTTAGGCAAATTGGGAAGCGAAATTTCAGACACAATGGCTCCTTTGAATTCCTTTGCAAGAGACAGAACATTCTCAGCCTCAAGATTCTGGAAAAAAGCAAATCCCCTCCAACTTGAAGAAAGAGTCTTCCTCCTCCCTACCCTATGCCTCGACCTCTGAACCCAACCAAGTCCTGCAGTTTCTTAGGAAATCGTTTGGTTTTGAAGTGTGGCATTTGAGGGTGAAAGGGGAGAGAGCCTATAGGAATTTGAGCCTGTTTTCACAATTCCAGTTGGGATATTGGAGAAAATTTCTGAAACTGCCAATTACTTTACTAGATTTTCATTTCTAAAGCAGAACTAAGTATGTGCAGTCAGTCAATGATTCTGGCCAAAAAAATGTGCATGATTAGGTCATTAAAGAGTGTCGCTTCCCTTAACTGAGGAGTTCCAAACACTGGCCTTGAATGAAAATTCTAGTTTCAGTCTCAAAAGTATTTAAACATTTTTGGTATAATGATCTGAAAAGTCTGAGACTGGGGAAAAAAAAAATGAAGTGCTGAGTCATTGTCTTTTCCTTGGATGTTGGTTTTTCTAAGAAAAACAAATTAAAGTTGATCAATTTCTGAAGTTTTAGGCCAGTACAATTTTGAAAGCAAGGCTGTTTTTATCAATACATGACAGCAAAGCCATATGGAACATAAATAAGAAATGTCTTCTGTGCTTTCTTCTCCTCCTCTCTGCCCAGATCCTCTTTAGAATATAATTTAACTTAGAACATGTGTAGATTAGATCGGGAAAATGTGGATGGGGACAGTAGATTGGAGTTTTTCTTGTGGTTTTTTGTTTACTTATTGGTTTTCCTATGAGCTGTTTTAGGGTTGGGGGAAGAGGCTGTGCATTTTGTAGATAGATTTGCGTTCTGGGCCTTCTTTTATTATCTTTAAAATTAGATTCTTCTTAGTTATTCAAGACTACATTATCCCATTTGCAGACTATCTGGGAGTTTTGTTTCTTCCCTTTTCTCTCTCCTATTGCCTCTGTTTTGACAATTTCCTCACTCTGCTGACATCCACAAAATTGACCATAAAAGGAGAAGGGAAACATCCAGTCAGTTTTGTTTGTTAATTGCTCTGGTACAATTTGTTCGGAAAGAAACTAAAATACAGACCGAACTGGAGTTTGAAGATTATCTGTGCATCGAATCTTTCCATTCTTTCTTTAGGCCTCATTTGTACAGATAATCGAGGGTTGGCAGAACTTCAGAGAAGTATCTCTTGAGGGAGATCAAACACTTCTCAAAACTCAACTCCCTCTGAAATGGCAAATTTTTTCACTCTCATGGGAAAGTCATTGCCTAGAGACGCAAATGGACAGAGGTGCTGAGAGAGAGAGAATTCCTCTGGTCTCATCTACCCTCTGATGAGACACATGCAATAAAGCCTGACTACTGGTGATTGGTTCTGGCCTAAACCTGAGCCTTAAGTGTGCGCATATGCGTGTACTCTTGTGTAATATTTGAATCTACCTCGAGGCTAGATGCCAGGACAGAGACATGGAGGTCAATGTTTGTGAGCTGCAGCTTTCTCCTTCAGAGTGAGAGCTGTTTCCAAGTCAGGGTCCCTGACTCTCCCCTCTTGAGTTCAGGGGCTGCTCTTCCAACTGACCACCCAGTGGTGTGAAACTAATGATATTAACTCTTCGGCATCAGCGCTGGAGAGTCTTCTCCACTAATTAGTAATGCAAAACCCATTAGTGATTAGTGTAGGGGCACCTTGGAGTCCAGATGTCAGAAGGCTAATGAAAAATTGAGTACATAATGGCCTAGTACCCTCCGGGGATTGTTCCAGGACCTCAGAGGATATGAAAACCCACGATGCTCGAGTTCCTTATATAAAATGTTATAATATTTGCTTATAACCTATGTACATACTTGAGTATACATTAAATCATCTCTAGATTATTTGTAACATCTGCTGCTGCTGCTGCTGAGTCACTTCAGTCGTGTCTGACTCTGTGCGACCCCATAGACAGCAGCCCACTAGGCTCCTCTGTCCCTGGGATTCTCCAGGCAAGAACACTGGAGTGGGTTGCCATTTCCTTCTCCAATCCATGAAAAGTGAAAAGTGAAAGGGAAGTCGCTCAGTCATGTCTGACTCTTAGTGACCCTATGGACTCCAGCCTACCAGGCTCCTCTGTCCATGGGATTTTCCAGGCAAGAGTACTGGAGTGGGGTGCCATTGCCTTTTCCAATTTGTAACATCTAATGCAATGTAAATGCTATGTGAATTGTTGCCTGCAGGAGGCAAATTCAAGTTTTGCTTTTCGGAACTTTCTGAAATTTTTTTTTCAGAATTTTTTGATCTGAGGTTGGTTGAGTTTGCTGATACGAAATATGTAGATGTAAATGGATGACTACACTGTATTTTGCTGGAGGGATTAAAGTTTTTCAGGTAGGTGATATCTTTTTCTCCTTTTTGCCAGAAACTAAGATTGAACATCAAGCTATTGGCCTCCAGGAGCTGGCTGTAAGTCTGGTTGGGTTTTATCTGGAAGATCAGAAAATTTTTGTCACCAAATACAAACAAACACCATCTAGAACTATCCTTCACTGTTTAGAAATGGAGATGGCTCCCATGGGTCACATAAAAAGTAAATTTAATTGCCAAATAATTGCAAGAGTTTTGTCTGCACATATATTTGTTAATTAAATTTTTTCCCCATATTTAGGATCCCGGAAATGAATAAGAAGGAAATTTATTGGAGAACTTTATTTGGACTGGAGGACCCATTTGTGCAAGTGCATTCCTTATTAATAGGTCTTTGTTCTTGCTGTAACCTCAGCCAGGTATTTTGAGAAGCATTCTCATTTTCTTCTAAGTTATATCAGCATAGTAATCACTTGGCTGAAAACCAGCTGCCATTTGCATGTTTAATAAAAATATAACACCAATACCATATTCAAAACTATTTTTCCTTTTAGACTAAGACTTCAAGATAACCTAGTTCCCTATATCTACCATAAATGCTGTTTACTCTGGGTTTGAAGTCTTTAAAATAGGGAAATAATCCTAAAACAGTTTGATTACTCTTTCCTTACCCTATCAGTCACAAACCATCTCTCTTAATTATAGTATAAGGACATTTACATAATCAGGGGGAGGGTCCTATAACCACATTTCTATTATGCTTGGCACTTGTGTGAAAGGATATTATATTCATGTGCATTAGAGATTGCTTATAAAAGATCAAGACAATAATAGCCGATCAGACGATAAAGGTCTCTTTTCTCCTCCCAGACAGGCTGTCTCTGGCAGAAGAATACACTTCATCAAAAGTGTCTGCAGGTTGTCAAACTCAGGGAGGTTTGGGGACCCTCTGAGGCTGTCATGGTCAACAAGAAGATTTTCTGTCGGGCTTTGCCATCACTCACCCTGAGGAAATAATCACTCACTACATTCTGCATGTTCTCATGATAGAGCTCTCCATTTGAAAGAAAAGAGCCATTTTATCAAAGGACAATATAGCCCTTCTCTGGGTCCATGTAGCTTCCATTATCAGACCATAATAAATCATATTTATGTTCTCAGTTAATAAGACTGATTACAACACAGGTTTCAGACGTGGGAAAAGCAAAGCAGGTTGAAAAGATGTTTTAATGAAAATATGATAAGAAAACAGCTTCTTGTGAACATTCAGTGCTATTATTTGTAATGATTACAGACAATTTTTGATGCATCTTTAGCAATGGTTTAAGCTGCACAAATTGGCTCACTGGTAGATAAGTAAAAATAATAAGGAAAAAAAATCATGAAATCATCTTATGTTGTCTAGAATCATTATGTACATAACAAGTGCAAATGAGTCTAATGTATATACTGGGGATGGAGGGAAAACAGATTGCTCAGGAAAAGCATGGTTTGGGTATTATTCAAAATGATTTAGAAATTTTCTCATTTCACTTATTAAAGTTGTGTGTGCTCTGAAATTTGGGGGTGCCAGATATTAATTTCATCTTGTAAATGAATCAACTCTACCTCTTTTATTCAACCTCAATGTTGTTTTTCCCTTTCTTTCTTTTTTTTCCCCTCCATGGAGCTCAATACAGAGACATATATTTCCTACCCAGTGTTTGGACACAATTGCCATTAGTGCTAATGGGAGTTAAGTGCCTACTTGGGAGGAAAACAGAACCCAAAGTTTAATATTGAAAGGTATCTTATTAAAAAGGTCTGGACATTTTTAGCTTCAGTGAGTTCAATTACACTGAAGTACCAACTTTCTAAATTAATACAAAAAAGAAAAAAATCAGATAAAATATTGAAATAGATTCAGTCATTAATTGTGTAATACAGAAAAGTATCTGATAGCTGAGGACTTATTTGTTCCTACTAATTTACTGGTTTGGTAGTATAACAAATATAGCTCTCAGCACTTAGAGCACTTCTTTCCACTGTCTGTTCACAGCTTTGATGAGAATTTTGTTATCCTTGGCTTTTGGGTTAATAAAAAGACAATGAGCCTTCTTACATCCACTGTTACTCTGAAAAGTGATATTCTGAAAACTCTGATGAGCCAACTAAGCACCATGGATTTATCAAGTGGTTGGGACATCTTCTTTATTTGTGGGTAGAGGGGATTGGCAGGCCTCATGTTGTACACATTGGTGAGTCTTTTAAAAATAGCCATTGTTATGAACCATGAAAGCGAACATCCTCCACAATGAAGCTGTCACAGCTAGAACTGCTGAAAAAGGCCTAATATTGATGGCACTGCAGACTCTTTTTACTAAAAGCAAACTTAACAGAGTCTCTATTTTATTCAGAGATGCTTGGATTGTATTTTTCTAAGCCAGTTCACACTAATGTTAGATATTGTGAGAGTGATAATGTCAACGATGTCTAAGAGATTAATCTCCCAAGGCATGAGAAAAACTCACAGGGAAAAATGCATAATTTTAATTGGTACAGGTGGGCACATACTTGTGGATGTAAATGCGTGCCTAGGCAGGGGTCCCGTGTTTTCCTGAAATACTGCTCTGTTTCCTGAAATTAAAAACCTATTGAGATTCTGTCCCCTCCCCCTAGATCATGACTTTCTTTGTTGGCAGTTTCTCTTTGTTCTATTCTTACCTGAATGGAGGAGGGGAGAGTCATAGGTCCCATGTCAGTCACATTGTCTGACTTCCACAGAAACAACTGCCAAGACTTCTGCTGCATCTTCCTTTGGTTTTCACCCTCACTTCTTTTTTCTTTTCATAGGTTGACCAAAAAAATATTGCCTGCAAGAGAATTCTGTAATGCCACCATATATCTAGTATCTATGAAGCGTTTTGTTTTAGCGTTACTGGACTTAACCACAAAAGACGCTTGACATTGATAAAGAATCTGTCAAGTCTACCCTGATCAGTGCACTGAAATCGCTCATGACAGAGAAGACACCAAACCCCCAAAGCAGTGGTAGATTAGGAGAAAAATGATTAGAAGCTTCGTGGTTGCAAATCCATTTCATGTTGGACCATACACTCAGCCAAATGGGTTTTACTTGTCACACTCCATTAGCATGTGTGAAACAGTTGGGAAAATGGCCATATGATTAGACAGAAGGAAACCTGGATTCTTCATACTGGGAGCTGTTACGACTGAATAATGTCTATGCAAGAGAAATTGGTTTAGAGTCTGTTAATTTCTTGTGTGATAGAAAATAAAGTGCATTTGTGAATAGAATCTACATAAGTTGACCACAAACAGTCCCTCCCCTAATTTTTAACATTTTTTAAAAGAAAGCTTGCTGAAATCCACATTTTTATTGGCAAAAAGTTTCATTGATATTTCACCCTTAAAATTCCATCCTCAGTTTCCCTATTAGAACCTGTAGATTACATTCCCCACTCCCCCCCCCCCCCAAGGGCACAACCAACCTGTAGGAGGCCAGGGGAAAAAAAAAACAGCAAAACAGGACTGGCTTGAGATGATGATTTACATCTGGGGTAGCTCTTATATTTTACAGTTAAAAAAAAAAGAAACCTTTTTTTTTCTTTTTCTTTAAAGAGAGAA
>SJXQ01001034.1:183781-200644 GCA_006408695.1 Aepyceros melampus
CCCCCCCCCCCCCCCCCCCCCAAGGGCACAACCAACCTGTAGGAGGCCAGGGGAAAAAAAAAACAGCAAAACAGGACTGGCTTGAGATGATGATTTACATCTGGGGTAGCTCTTATATTTTACAGTTAAAAAAAAAAGAAACCTTTTTTTTTCTTTTTCTTTAAAGAGAGAATGTCAGTGAAAAGATGACTTTAAGGATGAAAAGATACAAACGACTCAGATACAAAGGAAATTCCCAGAAATGCTAAAACACCACAACCACAGCACTGTAAGGAAGACAGTAAGGATTTTCCCCTTGGGAGCAATCTGTTGAAACCCACAGAGAATGAAAGAAAATCTATTATGGGAAAGAAAGATAGCTTTCTTGAATGTTGCCTGTAAAATCCCATATCTAAGGGTGTTACAGTTCCTTAGGACAAAATCTTGTCCTGAACGAGACTGGGGAATTATCAAATGTTGACTGTTAAACATGTTCATTTCATACTGTATTTATTTCTCCAGAATGATGAATATGCAGATTTAAAATTGAATTTCTTTGTTCCCAAGAGAAGGATGGAGCCAAGTTCTTGACGATGTCTAGCATTTACAGATGGGCCCTCTGTTGGGATGAGTCACCGCACAGTTAATGGCCAGTGTGTCAAGTACGACCTCATCACCTCCCACACCGCGGAGGAGGACCATTTGGACTGGGGACTGCTATAACTCTGCTGATGGTCCCCGGGCATTGTGCAAAACTTTGACCTGATTTCACTCTTGTGGATAACTTTCCCCAGTCCCTGGTCCAGCAAGTAGATGTTATTTCCAGTAAGAGGAAAGGATGAGGATCAAAGGGTAAGCCAAAGAGTTCTATGCCCCTGGACAGATCAGCATGGCAGGCAGTAATTAGTATAAAACACCCACCTGTGTCTTTTTTTTCTGGTGCTTGTTTAGCTTGTCTGGCCCCCGAAACTTCGTAGTTGCTCCAAGAATTCAAGGCAGTCCTCCCTTGTGACCACGCAGAATGTGTTTGCGGTGCTGAAGGCCAGCCCAGGACTAATTTTGAAAAGCAAATCTGGGAAACAGCTTAATTTCAATTCCCTTGAGATTTTTCTGGGACAAAGTTAGAAAGGAAGAGAAGCTGAACAAAATAACAGTTAGAGGCAGAGGTTACTTTGAGCAAAAGTCTCCTACATTTTCCTTAACCCCCAAATTTTATACCACAAAGGAAGTTTAACGGATATTCAGTAAATGCTAGTTTTTGATGCCACATTATGGCCCCTGTGATGCTGGCATGAACTGTAGGATCTTTATTTAAAGTACCCTCTTGAACACCCAGAAAGAAAGGCATAACCAAATTACATACAAGACCTATGGTTCTCAGCTCCACAGGTGTTTACTGAGCACCTACTGTGTGTCGGTGTGGTGACTCACAGACCAGGTCTCCTGGGGCAGTGTTCTTCTTACTCCAGCACATACTGCTTCCTTGGTGTGACTGAAAGAGTTGGTGACCTGAAGTCAGGAACTCCTGATTTTGCAGGTTTCAGATCAAAAATAGTCATTTTAGCAGAAACTCTAAGATATGAATATAAATGAAAAATGTGCTTACTTTTTTCTAGAGGCATCGCTATGGAGTCGTGTCTACTGTAGGAGCAGGGGCTTTGGAGTTCTGTCATAACCATGGCTCCATTCCATTCCTTTCCAGTTAGTTTGCCCAAAGGCAAGCTACTTAATTTCTCAAAATCTCATTTTCTTTTTTTTTAAGTTTTCTTTCTTTCTTTTTTTTTTTTTTTTGATGTAGATCATTTTTGAAGTCTTTATTGAATTTGTTATAATAGTTTGTATATAATTTGCTATAATAGCTTCTTTTTTTTTTGCTTGTTTGGTCTTTTGGCCTCAAGGCTTGTGGAAATCTTAGCTTCCTGACCAGCGATCAAACCCACCCCTCCTGCATTAGAAGGTGAAGTCTTGACCACTGGACCACCATAGAAGCCTCTAGATCTCAATTTCTTCATCTGTAAAATGGGAGTGATAATATTTCTTAGCATTGTTGTGAGGATTAAATGCACATGAACAGCTGGCACAGACAAAGCCAGATTAAGGCCTGGGGCTTGAAGGCAGCTTCCTAGGGTGGGTGGGGAATCAGAGTTTAAGGGAATGCCAAACACCTGCAGAATAAATGATGACTATTATGCCAGGACCTCTGCTTTCTACCCATGTTCCTGACATACACACAAGATGGAATTGGCCCTGTCCTATCAGAACAGACAGTCCCCTTCAAAGGGAAAAAAAAAGATTCCTTTTGGCCAGTTTCCTTTGGCTGGATGTGGCTTTCATGTTGCCACCAATCACCCTGGGACCAGCAGTAGTAGCCACTTGAAATCTGAAATCAAATATTGCAGGCCTGTGGTTGTATACTGGAAAACTAGGCTATTATCTAAATTAGAATCCTGATACCAGGTTTCTCAAGCAGTTGTTTGATTTAGAGAATTATAAGAGAAAACAAGAACAAAAATATGGGACACATTCTATCAACACACAAGTCAGAGAAATTAGATTTTAAAGCAAAATTTGAATAAGATTTTACAACTCTATCAATATAAGTTATCTCTATGCTTTGAAAGGAACACTATTTAGTTATGAAAGTAAAATAACTGAAATGGAAGGCAATTCTAATTAAGTTAAAATGTTTCACTGCATGAGATAATTCTCTTGTTTTTAATAGCAAGAGAGACGTGTATGAATTATGTTCGTGGAAAATCAGTTTTTCTTATCCTCAGCAAATGACTCCTGGTCAACAGGACACTGGCTTGTAGGGTCACCAAAC
Source organism: Aepyceros melampus (assembly GCA_006408695.1). Lineage (NCBI taxonomy): Eukaryota > Metazoa > Chordata > Mammalia > Artiodactyla > Bovidae > Aepyceros > Aepyceros melampus. The sequence continues at coordinate 186,585 of SJXQ01001034.1, forward strand.
TGAGGCTATGCAGGCTTCCCATGTTCCGTCTGCCCTGAGCACAGTGCCCAGAACATAGAAACTCTCACATAACATTTGCTATGGCTTTTTAAAGTATCTGATTATGAATTACTGAGAAAATGTTGAGTCATGCCTTCAGGACTTTAAACTGTGATGCAAGACAAGGGAAGAGGTTGAGCTTGGAAGTGACCCTTGGGACTCCTTGGCTGGTCTGGCCTCAGCGCCTCCCCTCTCTTCTTGCCTCCACTCTTCTTTGCATCTTTCTGTTGCTTCTCCCTTCACATCTCATGCTTGTGCCCATCTGCACACGTCAAACATCTGGCACCGTTCTTGGGGCGTGGTCCTCCCCGAGCTAGACCTCTGCTCCCTTCCTCCTCTACCTTCCTCCGTCCACTAGGGGTGCTACTCCATCCCATTACTGAACACTCCAGAGGATGAGCTGCACTCTCTGCGTTTCCACAGGAGGCCTCTTGACTATGGTTTTGTTTGGCTATTTCATACAAGGGAAATGAGGGCTGGGGGCAAGCTGGGGAGCAGGGGGTTGGGGTCCAGATCTATGTTTGCCTTCACCAGCTGATCTCAGCATGGTTGTGAGGATTAAACACATACAATAAGCAGATTTTCTGGGCATTGGAACCTCCAGGGGCTGCTCAAGGGAGCTGGACTATACCTGGAGTATTCAAACACTCCTAAAGGAGTAAGAAACTTTTTACAAATGTGATTTTATGTGGAATTCCAGTAGCAGAACAGATTAAGCAGGAGGTGCTATAGAAGCTTTGTGGAGACCAGGAGATCCATGCCTGCCTGCTCAGTCTCTCATAACTCCTCCTGCCCCATTCTCCAGCTCCCTCCCCCAGCCTGCTTGTGGTCTCCTAGGAACTTACTAGAAAGTCTGTGGGTAGATGGTCCCCCAGATCCACCTCCAATCCGAAGTCACTCCAATAGTAGTAAGCTCCTGAGGGCAGGCAGTGAGTCTTATTTGTTCATATTTCTACTCTCATGTCTTCCCCTTAATGCTCAGTAAGATGCTAGATATATGTAAGCAGTTTGTGTTTATTTACCCCAGCTTGTGTTTATTCATTCCATACTAGAACATAGAAAGGTATTGCTGTGTGTTCACAGTATCTCAGAGCTGGTCTAGGGTCCTAACTAGGAGATGATAAAAACAGAGGTGCAATTTCTTAATCAAACTCCACCTTCCAATCCTGGGTATTTCTAGCATTTAAATGGGTCAGAGACATCTGTTGGGATGGTTCTTGGCTCCCAGCTTTCTCTTCTCCAGGACTTGCATCAACAAGGGTTCCTGTAGCTTTTCTTGGGCTGCTGCTGCTGCTGCTGCTAAGTCGCTTCAGTCGTGTCTGACCCTGTGCGACCCCATAGACGGCAGCCCACCAGGCTCCCCCATCCCTGGGATTCTCCAGGCAAGAACACTGGAGTGGGTTGCCATTTCCTTCTCCAATGCATGAAAGTGAAAAGTGAAAGTGACATCGCTCAGTCGTGTTTGACTCTTAGCGACCCCATGGACTACAGCCCATCAGGCTCCTCCATCCATGGGATTTTCCAGGCAAGAGTACTGGAGTGGGGTGCCATTGCCTTCTCGTTTTCTTGGGCAGTATGATCTTATCTCCTTCCCCAGCTCTCACTATGGTTTATTGGCCTGGGGGTGGACACTGACCCAATCTAGGCCAATCAGAATCTTCATCTGGGGTTTTCTAACTTGTATTCAAGGGAAGATAGTGTACCTCCATCTGATGGAGGCAACCCTTGGGTGCTGGACTCAGGAGCATTCTGAGCTGTGCTCTGCACCGCATGAAGGTGGTCAGTCTGTGAAAGAGAATGAGCCTCCCTTGTCAAGGAATCATAAAGTCACATGGCATTTAATCCCAATTTCAAGTTGTTTCTGCATCTCTGCCCTTGTATTTGATTATGGTTCAATGTCTTTGTTCAACTCTGTTACTTTCAACCAAGAGAATCCTAATTCCAGCTCCTTTCCTTTCATATTATTTTTCATGAGGTATGTTAAGGAGATCCCACACCCTCTCCCTCTGTGCCTCTGCTTGAAACCCAGAGCTCAGCCTGATCATCCTCCATGCCCAGGCTGCCATCTCTAAAGGACGTCCTCGTGGACTAGGCTGGTTTTGGGGGGCTGTTTCCTGCAGGGCTGGTTGAGGTCTTTCCTTTGTGTCAGCATGCTGCGCTCTAGTAGCTGCTAGTGGTTCTTAGGAAACTATATGATTGGTCATCATCTGTCAGTTTCTCTTAGGATCTAACCTCCTGGAGGGCAGGCACAGCGTGCAATCATTTTCTCCATTCCCAATGCCAAGCAAACACCTGAGGGCACTCAATTTCACTTTTCATTTGTTTACAGCATATATATGACTTGTCAATAGTATAGTCAGATTTTACTTTTTCCTCTTGCTTTTCTTCTTTGAGGGGTTTGTACTTTCGGTCACTGAGGCTAGAATCTCTCTTTACAGTTGCTGAGAGTAGAATTGCCTTTCCCAAGGAGTGAGGGGAATCCTTTGGGAGTCTCCCTTGGACCCCTGAAAAGTCTTTGAAATATCTTTGAGAAGGTCGTTTCTCTCCAAAGGGTAAGTGGAAGGTACCCAACTCAGATTATAGGAAGAGTGAATAGCTCCAACATCTAGGTGAAGGGGTAGAATATTTGGGGTATTGAGGGTTTAAGAGAAAAGACAAAGCAACTGAACTCCAAAGGCAGAGCCCTAGCAGGAAAGGAGGAAGGTGACTTGGCCTCTGAGGTTATGGTCACTGGGAACAAGAGCAGCTCCTGGCCTCTTAGGCTGATGAGTGCTAAGGGACACATGGGAAGGGCTGGGTGGGGGTCGCTGCACAGTGGACGCATGGACGTGGGGGATGCTGTGGTCAGCACTGAGGAATGAACTATCCTCCCCCAGAGAAGCCTGCCAGAGATCTGGATCTGCAAGGCAGTGTTCCCAGGGACCAGAACCATCTGCCAGACGAAGTAGGACTGACTCTGTATTGCTGGGAGAAGCCGAGGAGCGGTGGCCTGAGCAGGCTTCTGCATCCTTCAGGTTAGGCTACCTGGAAATCCAGGATTGCTGGATAGCGTGTCAGGGAGCAGGGTGGAGAGAGAATATCTGGAAAGGCCAGCTGATTGAGAACCTCCAACAATTAATCAGAAAACATAATAGTGCCCTCACCAGATATTATGTCCCAGTTTTGAAAGGCAGATGATACTGCCTACGTGCTGAATAAACACATGTGATGTTTGGGTCAAGTCTCTTGGGCTGTATTACAAAATTTCAATGTGTCAGAAGGTCCCCGCTGTGTTATTACAACAAAAGGCAGATGTTTACGTGAGTTTTACTCCTCCTGACAGTCCTGTGAAGATGAGCAGGACTGTGAGCACTATCTCTGCTATAAAGATGAGGAAACTACTGCTCAAAGAGATGGAGTGGCTCACCATTGTTAAAAGGACAGTTCTTGGCTGTGTTCTTCGCTCTCCTCTGAGGCATCTCCTTCACCACGTGTAGGTGGAGGAGTGGAGCCAGAGCTGGTCCTTGTCAAGAGACCTGGCTTCAGGTTCTAGCTCCTCCACCAGGGAGCTGGATACTGCTGGGCAAACCTCCTTAAGGGTTTCTCTGGGCTTTTCTGCCCTCATTGGGAGGATAAGACAGTTGCCTCAAAGGCCCTTCTAGTGTGACCATCTCTTGGATTTGGAGTTGAAGAGAAGAGCCAGCCCCTGTGTGGGGTTGAAGGGAAGACCTCCGGTATTCTCCAATGTCTTGCTCTCCTTCTTTTATTTTTTTTTTAATGAACTTTTAATTTTGCAGTAGTTTTACAGAATTTTTCCAAGATAGTACAGATAGTTCCCATATGTCCCACGCCCAGTTTCTTCTATTATCAACTCTCTATTTTAGTTAGTGCATTTGTTGCAGTTAATAAACCAAGACTGATATATTATTATTAACTAAAGTCCATAATTCATTCAGATCTTCTCCGTTTTTCCCAAATCCCAACCGCCCGCCCTTTCCTTTTGATTCTATTCAATAGAGTCCCATCCAGGCTACCACATTTCGTTTAGTCATTATGTCTCCTTAAACTCTTCTTGTCTGTAATGGTTTCTCAGACTTTCCTTATTTTGATGACCTTGACAGTTTTTAGGCGTACTGGTCAGGTATTTTGTAGAATGTCCCTCAATTGGGATTTGCCTGATGTTTTCTCATGATTAGATTGAAGTAATATGTTTTGGGGAAGACCACAGAGGTAAAGTGCTGTTCTTATCACATCACATCAAGGGTACATACTATCAACATGATTTATCACTGTTGATGTTAACCTTGATTACCTGGCTTAAGGTAGGGTTTGTCAGGTTTCTTCACTGCAGAGTTGCTCTTTCTTTTCTCCTTTTTTAGTGTACTGTGCAAGAGTAACCCACACTTCAGGGGTAGAGAATTATATTCCACGTCTCAACAACAGAGTATCTAAGTGAATTATTTGGAAATATCTGTATGTTTTGTCTACTCTCTCCTATTTATTTATTCAACTATTTACTTATATCATTATGGATTCATGAACATTTGTTTTATATTTTGTGTTACCATCTAACACTACTTCTTATATTTTTTCTTCTTTGTTTTATTGTAATAACCCCTACCCCACCCCCAGTTTTTTGCTGGTAATGGCCTTCCTGAGTAAGACTACATTTCTTATTCATGGGAGGGATAGATTGGGAGTTAGGGATTGACAGGTACACACTGCTAGATAGACACATGTATCTATCTTTAAAATAGATAACCAACAAGGAGCTACTGTAAATAAATAAATAAATAAGACTATATTTCCCAAAGTCCCTTGCAGCTAGTTGTGGTCATATAATTAAATTCTAGGAGAAGGAAATGGCAACCCACACTAGTATTCTTGTTTGAGAAATCCCAAGGACAGAGGAACTTGGTGAACTATAGTCCATTGGGGTCACAAGAATCATACATGACTTAGTGACTAAAACCAAACCAATTAAATTTTAACTAATGAGATGTAAGCAAGAGTGATAAGTACAATTTTTTCTTTTCTTTTTTTTTTTTACTGTGTTTGCTGAAATGTGACATTAAGGCTAGAGCTGGAGTAGCCATTCTGGCCAAGAAGGTGACCTTGGCAATGGAGACCATACATGGTGGTGCAGTAAGATAGGGGCCTTGATCCCTGACACTGTGGAGCTCCATAGAAAAGTCCACAGCAAATTTGTCACAGTCTGATGTGACTGCTTGAATGGTACCTGAGATAGAAAAGCATTTCTATCTTCTTTAAGCCTCATAGTTTTAGGTTTTCTGCTGCTCCCAGAAGAACATAACCCTGACTTACACAGCATACATGAGCATGTGTACTTTATAAATGTGTGTGTGTGTGTGTATATATGTGTGTGTGTGTGTGTGTGTGTGTGTGTACATATATGTATATGTAAGGGGTGGCTCAAGGATATAAAATTGAATTTAAAAAATGCTGGAATCCTCTATTTAGTTTACTAAAGAGGAGGAATTTTATTATATTATTATTATTAATTTTAGTAAGGATAAGTACCTACTACCATGGCTAGTAGGGTGTCTCTGCTAGCTGTTTGATTCTCTGACTTTCTTTGTTTTAGGAAATTCACTAAGATTGACTCTTGAGTCACTAATAAAGGCAAGTTCACCCATTCTTTTTGGAGTAAACTATGAGGGTGTGTGGAATGTCTGCAGAGGATGCAGAGGGTTCTGTTTAGTTATTTAAATTGGATGAGTCTTTTGCTAGCTTTTTTTTTTTTAACTGGCTTTTATTTTTTAGTTTGTTTTGCTTTCCAATACTGTATTCGTTTTGCTATACATTGACATGAATCAGCCACGAGTGTACATGAACTCCCAATCCCGACCCCCACCTCCCCCCTCCCGCCCCACACCTTCTCTCTGGATTATCCCCGTTCATCAGTCCCAAGCATCCTGCATCCTGCATCAGATGTGTATTCTATACATCTGTGTCTCTTTTGCTGTCTTGTGTACAGGTTTATCATTACCATCATTCTAAATTCCATATACATGTGTAAGTATACTGTATTGGTGTTTTTCTTTCTGGCTTACTTCACTCTATATAATCAGCTCCAGCGACATCCACCTCATTAGAACTGATTCAAATGTATTCTTTTTAATAGCTGAGTAATACTCCATTGTGTATATGTACCACAGATTTCTTATCCATTCATCTGCTGATGGACATCTAGGTTGCTTCCATGTCCTGGCTATTAAAAAAAAAAAAAAAAGGAAAGATTTTCCAAAAAAGGTTTATTTAGAGAAATGTGCTGGTGTTTCCTGACATGGGGTTAAGATTGAAAAGCAAAGACTCTGAGAAATTCACTGCAGATTTTTCCTTTTGCCATGTCTGGCCATGAGTTTTCTCCTTGCTGTATGTTGGCGGGTTGAGGGGACAGACAGTGCCCCTGCTTGGGTGGCACTGCTGGAGGAGGCTGAATGGGCGGTGCAGGAGGCTATGTGGAGTACATAGCTTGGAAGCTGGGGAGGAAGTTGTGTGAGAGTAATTTGAGACTGAGGGCCATTGGTTTTAGGGCAGGGAGAGTGAGGCTGCCATAGCTTAACATCAAATTTAAAAAGTGCTTATGTGGTCATGCAACACAAAGTCGAGAAATGATGATGACAAACATCAGATGCCAATAAAATGTTCCCCTTATGAACTTGGGTCTATGGGGTTCAGTTAGAGCAGTGTCACAAAGAAATTCAACCCATCAAGAAAAGGAGGATTATCTGATTAGCCCAACTTCTTTACTCGAAGCTCAAAAATCAAAAGGTTTGATTTTAAATGTCAAATCTTTACTTTCATGGGCTACAAAATCACTGAGGACAGGGACTGCAGCCACTGAAATTAAAAGACGCTTGCTCCTTGGAAGAAAAGCCATGACAAACCTTTGCCGACAAAGGTCCTTATAGTCAAAGCTATGGTTTTTCTAGTAGTCTTGTACGGATGTTAGAGGTGAATCATAAAAAAGGCTAAGTGCCAAGAAGTGATGCGTTTGAAGTGTGGTGCTGCAGAAGACTCTTGAGAGTCCCTCAGACAGCAAGGAGACCAAGCCAGTCAATCCTAAAGGAAATCAACCCTGAATATTCATTGGAAGGACTGGTGCTGGAACTGAAGCTCCAATCCTTTGGCTACCTGATGGGAACAGCTGGCTCATTGGAAAAGACCCTGATACTGGGAAAGATTGACGGCAAGAGGAGAAGGATGAGATAGTTGGATGGCATCACCAATTCAACAACATGAGTTTGAGCAAACTTCGGGAGATAGAGAAGGACAGGGAAGCCAGTCCATGGGGTCCCTAAGAGCTGGACATGACTGAGTAACTAAACAACAGCAACAACAACAAGAACCATGAATAAGACTCAAAGAAGAATGTAACATCCCTTCCTCTCTTGTTTATTTCCATTATAGCCCATGGCTGTTCCAGAAGCCCTTCTCCATAGGTTCTGGAAAGCTCTCTACATCTCAGACCCACATTCAATTTTCTCTTCCTTTCTCCCTCCCCTCATCTCTTCCTATACTATGTTAAGTTGACCTAACCTATGTAGAGCGAGACTCTTTCAAGAAGGTGATGCAGATGAAAAATTAGGGTGGAAGTCACAAGGCTCTGTTGTTGAAGCTGTATGATGTGGCAGATTGCTGTCTATCCACCCGATTTTATTAGAGGAAGACACAATGTAAACACTAGGGTGTAAACTCTTTTCAAATTAAAAGTTCCATGAGGGCAAGGATTTTTGTCTTCTATTCCCTGTTCTAACCCAAGTGCCTAGAATAATATCTGACATAAACAAGGCACACAGTCAATATGTTTTGAATAAATGTACCCGGACTATGCTTTTCCAGATTTCCTTGTAGCTAAGAGTGGCCATGCGCCAGTTCTGGCCAATGACATAAGAGAATGTCTGATATGAGTTGCTAAGGATATTTTTATTTCCCTGGTTAATCTTCTAATACAGCTGGCATGGCTCCTTCATTTTTCTCCCTGTCTTGAATGAGACTGTGATGTCTGGATCTACAGCAGCCACCTGTGACCAGGAAATCACAGGCATGAGAGAAAATCCATTAGAAGCACAAAGCCGTTGATGTTAATATCTACAAATTACAGAGCCAACACCAGAAGCAGCCTAGCTCTAGACCTCTTGTTACATGAGAAAATAAGCCTTTTTTTTTTTTTTAATTGAAGCTACTGTTAGTCAGGTTTTCTGTAACTTGCAGTCTGACTTGATCATAACCAAGGGAAGAAGCAGAAAAACTTTAAAATTCTCATAATGACAATTTCCATTTCAAATCACATAGAGGCTATTATGGGCTTCCCAGGTGGTGATGCGAGTGGTAAAGAACCCACTTGCTAATGCAGGAGACATAAGAGACATGGGTTCGATCCCTGGGTCAGAAAGATCCCCTGGAGGAAGGATGGCAACCTACTCCAGTGTTCTTGCCTGGAGAATCCCATGGACAGCGGGGCCTGGCGGGCTATGGTCCTTAGGGTAGCAAACAGTCAGACACAACTGAAATGACGTCACTCAGTTGTGTTCGGCTTTTTGTGACCCCATGAATATATAGTCCATGGAATTCTCCAGGCCAGAATACTGGGGTTGGTAGCCTTTCTCTTCTCCAGGGGATCTTCCCAAGCCAGGGATCGAACCTAGGTCTCCCATATTGCAGGCGGATTCTTTACCAACTGAGCTATCAGAGAAGCCAGAAGCAACTTAACACACACACATATGCTATTATGGGTCATTTTCTTCTGCCTAATGTGGGACACTCACAACAAATGTTGACAAGATAAAGAGTCAGATTTTTCCAACTCAGGAAAAGCTTTTGTATGTAGGATTTCTATGGACTGAATTTCTAGGATTGCTATGAGCTGAATTGTGTCCTTTCCAAAATTCATATGTTGAAGTCCTAACCACCAATATGAAGAATGTGCTTTTGCAGATTGGATCTTTAAAGAGGTAGTTAAATTAGTGGTTACCAATGGGGAGAGGAAAGTGGAGAGGGGCAAGATAGGGGTATGGGATTAAGAGATACAAACTACTATGTGTAAAATAAATAAGCAGCAAGGATATATTGCATAGCACAGAGAAATAGAGCCATTATTTTATAATAACTTTAAATTGGATATAATCTATAAAAATATTGAATCACTATGTTGTACACCTGAAACTAATATAATATTGTAAATCAACTATACTTTAATTAAATAAAAAGAGGTAGTTAAATTAAAATGAGATAATCAGGGTAGGCCCTAATTCAATATGTCTGGTATGCTTATATGAAGGGAAATTAGGTCACAGATATGTAGAGAGAGAAGACCATGTGAAGACACAGGAGAAGATTTATAAGCCAAGAAGAAATACCTTAGAAGAAACCAACCTTGCTGACAACTTGATCTCTGACTTCAAGCTTCCAGAATTGCCAACAAAGTGGATTTTGGATGTTTAAGTTGCCCAGCCTGTGGTATCTTGTTAGGGTAGCCCTAGCAGACTAATACGGGTGGTTATCCAGACTTAACCCACTGATAGCCATTGGTTTCAGAGTTTTCTGCATGGGGTGCTGTTGCCAGGCACTCGTGGTGATGTCTTCTCAGCACCTTCATGCTTTCTTTGTTCCCTTGCCCAGGTTTGCATTTCCTTACACTCGAGGCTGAGGTTTCACAGGCTTTTGTCACGACACAATCATCTGTGGAGAGTCCTCAAATACAAATACCTAGATCTCACTCCCAAAGATGGCTGTTTAGTGGGTCTCAGCTGCTGCTGCTAAGTCACTTCAGTCGTGTCTGATTATGTGTGACCCCATAGATGGCAGCCCACCAGGCTCCCCGTCCCTGGGATTCTCCAGGCAAGAACACTGGAGTGGGTTGCCATTTCCTTCTCCAATGCATGAAAATGAAAAGTGAAAGTGAAGTCTCTCAGTCGGACCCAACAATCCTTATTTTTAGAAAATTGTCCTGGGTGATTCTGAGGCCACCAGAATTGAGAGCCAGTGATCTCATCTACCCTAAAAGGCCTGACTGGCTGTGCCCTGATATGGATGGCCAACGTTCCTCTGCTCTTTATTCTCAAAGAGACTGCAACCCCTCTTTGAGGGGAGACTTTTGGGGATGTGTGTGACCAGTTTTTAATAGAGAGGTAGCCTACAGGTGTGAGGGAAGATCCCTGGTTCAAAGGCCTCTCCTCTATATGTAGTCCCCTCTACAGGTGTTGAGGGAAGATCCCTGGTTCAGGGGCCTCTCCTCTATATGCAGTCCCCTCTACAGGTGTTGAGGGAAGATCCCTGGTTCAAGAGCCTCTCCTCTATATGAGTCCCCTTCTGTGTAGTGACTGACTTTTACAGCCTCTTAGATTTGTCCATGTGCCACATGTAGGAGACAAAGTTGATTTTTCTTTCCTGTAGATCAAGAATTGAAGAAAGAAGAGCTGGTGGGAGGAAGAGTAAAGTCAGGCACTGAGGGATTGCAAGGTTGAGATCAGTGGGGGTGATCAAATGACCTGGTTAATGGGCAGAATAGGGTAGGAAGTGTTGTTAGAAGAGATACTGATTGTGAGCTTTATATCAAGAACTGGATTTTTCTTTGCATCTCTAGTGCCAAACAAGGAGTTGTAAAAAAGACTGGATGAATGCATAAAAGAATACTTGAGTGAGAAGCGGTATCATGATACCAAGTGCCTGGGAGTTCTTCCAACCCCACCTTCCTGGAGGCACTTATGTTTAGCTCAGGGTTTGAGAATGAAAAGGAAGAAAGGCCATTGAGATGAAGGAAGAGAATGAACAAGGCACAGAGCTATGAAATAACCTGATGGAACTCTCCGGTTTTGAACTGTGCCGTCCAATAGAGTAGTCATGAATACATGGCTATTTAAAACTAAATTAAATGTAAAATACAGTCCATTAGATATGCTAACTGCATTTCAAGGGCCTAGTAGCCACAAATAGTAGCTGGTGGCTACCATATGGACAGCACAGGTATAGAACATTCCCTTTACTACAGGAATTTCTGTGGGACAGTGTCCTTCCAAGGTGATATAGAGAGGGCAGTACAAGTTGAAGAAATAGGTTGGGGCTGAAATGTCCAAAGAATCTTTTATAGCACACGTAAAAGCTCAGACTTGATCCAGAAAGCAATGGGCAGCTACTGAAAGAGTATTTGTTTCTTAATTGAGATAAAATATATATAAAAGTCACCATTTTAATCCTTTATAAGCATGCAGTTCAGTGGCATTAAGGACAGCACATTGTTGTACAACCATCACCACTAGCCATCTTCAGAACTTTTCATGACCTCAAGCTAAAATTCTCTACCAGCAAGGGAGGCAGGGATCTTGTTATCGAAGAGAAAAGACACTAGTTCTTTGGAGTCCCCAGGGCTGTGAAAGACCTGTGACTGCAAAGGGTGAGCTGAGAAGAGAAGAGAGGGCCAGGGCCACAAAACAGAGGCTACTGATACGGACTCCTGTCTTAGGTATAGGGCCGCTAAGGAAGACAGAACCCTGGAAAGGAGCTCACGGAATTAAAATGAACTGTTCGCTCACAGTAAGGAATACTTCAAGGGTAGCTGATCCTCCCAAGCAGGAAGTTTTCCCATGCTTCCTATTTTCCCAAGCCCCAGAGAAGATGGACTTGGAGAAATTCATTCACACCTACACCCACGCAATCAACCCTACACTGTGAGTAACCTGCCTTATAAACTGGCAGCCTGAACCAGGGGTAATCTCTTCTTACAGCAGTCCCATTGGAAGAAACTTTCTGAGTTCTACCTCACAGAAAGGGCAGAAGCAATACAAAGTTACTCAAATTTTGTTAATAACACTTTTATTCACAATAACCTTTTAAATGATTTCCTTCCCTGGTGGCTCAGAGGCTAAAGCGTCTGCCTGGAATGCGGGAGACCCAGGTTCGATCCCTGGGTCGGGAAGATCCCCTGGAGAAGGAAATGGCAACCCACTCCAGTCCTCTTGCCTGAAGAATCCCATAGAGGGAGGAGCCTGGTGGGCTACAGTCCATGGGGTCGCAAAGAGTCGGACACGACTGAGCGAATACTCTTAATTCTTAATAAGAATGTAAATTATTTTCTCTGCTCTTACTTATGAGCAATATTATAACAACAATAAAAGAGCCTTAAAAATGATCCGATTTCACATTTTACTCCAAAATGTGGCCAAGGAGAAAGGTCCTCGTGACTGTGGTGTCTGGAAATGTAGATTTTCAATTTGCAAATATTGATGGCCTCCAAAGGACTGATTTAGTTGGTCAAGCTTAAACAGAGGGAAGACTTGTTGCAGAAATTGGGATTATGGATAGGTCTTCTCTTTTTGAGAGTTTGAATTTTAAAAGAAGTTATTCAAAGTTGTCCCACATATATTTTTGTTCAGTGGTTTGTATAAACTAGTTTAGTTAATCAATCCAGCTCATTTATATTAAAATGATGTTATTTTATTGGTTTCATACCAGCCCCTGGGAAGTCTGAAGAGTGAGGAATTTCATATTTATGCACAGAGCCAGAAACAAGTAAGAGCGAGATGGAAATGGAAACAAAGAAACAAATATTCCAGAGCAGGACCTGATGGATGGAGATGGAGTCAGAGTCAGCCAGAGAGCTCAGTTGTCCCTTTCCAGAATTCCGTGCTTGTCTCCCGCAGAGTGATCCAGGAACGCAGGGTTCCCAGGCAGTAGGCGTAATCAATCCCTCAACTGAGAGTGCGCTTTGCCGTTTTCCTTCGTGCTCCGTGCCTTTTGAGGATCTGGCTGTGATTCTTTAGTGTTCACCTCAGAGCTCAACTCCCGCTGACTCTTAAGAGACCAGAAAGGTTAGCAGTCTCTCCTGTTGTCTTGCCTGTAGCCTCTGGATGAATCTTTCGGAATTAGGCTCAAACTTTGCCTCTCTCATAGGGTTATACCTTGTCTACCCATATGGGAAGTGTCTGTAGGCAGGGAGTTTTATCCTTCCTTTATTTTTGATAACCTCAGAACTGATGAGGGAGACCTGGGTTCGATCCCTGGGTTGGGAAGATCCCTTGGAGAAGGCAACGGCTACCCTCTCCAGTATTCTGGCCTGGAGAATTCCATGGGCTATATAGTCCATGGAGTCGCAAAGAGTGGGGCAGGATTTAGCGACTTTCACTTTCAGAACTGATGGCTCTAACTGGGCTCTGAATATAAAGTGTTTAACTGGAAGACCAGCAGATGGCGCCATTTGTCATTTATTGACACCCGCGTATAAAAGCGTGTGGTATGGCTTCTTGCCTCTTTAATTTGAGTGGTATTATAAGTAAAATGTTTTCAACTGTTTATTATGCATGAGCCAAAATTCTATGAATGTGTAACATTTTCTCCTGTATTTCCCTTTTTTATAACATCATTTAAATTCCTATTAATAATTTAAAAATGTTCTGGATTTTAATCACTTTTCTCATCACTAAAATATCTGATGAAGAGATTTTTTTCCTTTGCTGAAGGTGAGCTAGAGGAAACCATCAGCCGGGAAGAAAGAAGAGAATCTCACTCTTGACTCGAGCTCAAGGCCCCTCCTGCACCGCTTCATCTTTTCAGTTTAATTGAATAGTATTTATTTAATTAATAAAAATATCTGTTTTGTACAGATTTCAGAAATCCAAGGCTCGAATAGGCTGCCATTAATAAACCAAGTTTTTTTATATCCAAGTTTAATTATGGTGGTGTTTGTTTGATAGCTTGTTACTGTAAATAAAAGAGATAAAGGCAGCCCTTCACTGGAGTAGCTCGAGAGCTGTGAAATATGTACCTAATTAAAACTATTGGTGTAAGAGGCTAATAAAGTACATGTGCCTACTAGATGTCTTATTCTAATGAATCTCGGCTAATTTGCTTTGACTGATGAATTTCGGTGTTAGTGGTAGGGGCTGAATAATTATGAAATTTATCACAAGATACAAGGACTCATTAAGGATTACTCAGGTTGAGTTAGAGGAATGTTTTCTTTGTCAAGAACACAGGCCTTGACCAATGTAATTACGGCAATGCCAAAGAGTAGCCAGAGTCCT
>SJXQ01001034.1:201209-294589 GCA_006408695.1 Aepyceros melampus
TTTTTTTTTTTTTTTCCCTTCTAAGTTTTAGCCTTCTGAGTCTCCTGACTTATTAGTGAATCTGATTTTCTTAAGTCCTGAGTGGGAGACCCCAAAACCGGGGCCATGATTAGAGCCCATTTGGCCAGTCTCACATAACTACTTGCAGATTGGCCAGGAGGTTAAACAAACAAACAAACAAACAAACAAAAAAAACACCATCTGTTTGAATTTGAAGTGGAAGATACTAACTGTTACAACATGTGCTGCAGGCAACACAGAGAAGAGCTATCTTCCCAACCAAGACCTGGACATTTTGCTCCTTACCAATCAGGAAGCAGAAGAGAAAGGAGGACACCCTTAGGTGCCTTCCCACAGGAAGCAGAGGCAGCAGAACAGCTACCCTCCTGAGGGCAGGCAGGAGCTCAGCTACGGAGATGAGAGCCGTGGATGAAAGGTCCCTGTGAGGGGGCCTGGCTTCAGCCTCTTCTGGGGGCCAGAAGGAAGTGGGGAGCAGGGGTGGGGTTTGGGAAGGAGGGATAGCAGTGCTCCAGTAAGCGACACTCAAGCTGGAAGCCTTGTCAAAAAATGGAGACCTATTTACCCTCAGCGTCCCACCCTCCACCGCAGTAGAGGCTTTCCCAGGGCTGCACAGGGGCTTGATGTCCTAGCATGCCAAGTTGCTCCAGTTGTGTCCAACTCTTCACGACCCCATGGACGATAGCCTGCCAGGCTCTGTCTGTCCATGGGCTTCTCCAGGCAGGAATACTGGAGTGGATTGCCATGCCCTCCTCCAGGAGATCTTCCCGACCCAGGAATCGAACCCATATTTATTATGTCTCCATTGTCAGGCTGGTTCTTTACCACTTGCACCACCTGGGGGGCCCTTTCATGTCCTAGACCTGTTCCCTTGTTCACATAGGAATAAAGAACTGTAAACTCTATGACAATCAAACCAGATATGTACACACATGTAAAATGTAAATACACAGACACACATAAATATCTGCTTCTAAATGTGACTTAAAATTAAAACAAACAGACTTCAACTTGTAGGTGTTTTACAACCAAAGCTTTGAAATAAATTAACCCCTTGTTTGGTTTTTCTTTCCAAAAATAACTTCAGCACCAACTTTTTCCAATTTTCCTTCCCTTTGAAGGGAAATGTCAGGCATGATATTAAGTGAAATTTAAACCTTCCTGCCAAAGAGCAAAACCTATTAGAAAACGTGTTGAATTTTGTAATTATTGCTTTCTAACTCAGGAAGGCATCTCTTTTCAGAAAGGAAACACCTCTTGATTCAGGATAAGGCAAAATGATACAGGTTATAATGTTTCCCCTTCTCCATACCTCCTTCTTCCCAACCCTTTGGCCTAAGTAAAGTGATAATAATAATAAATACTAATAAATAAGTGCCTACTGTGTGCCAGGCACAGTACTATACAGTGTTAAAAAGGGAAAGTGTTAGTCACTCAGTTGTATCCGACTCTTTGTGACCCTATAGACATTGCCTCGGAGAAGGCAATGGCAAGCCACTCGAGTACTCTTGAAGGGAGGATCCCAGGGACGGGGGAGCCTGGTGGGCTGCCGTCTATGGGGTCGCACAGAGTCAGACACGACTGAAGTGACTTAGCAGCAGCAGCAGACATTGCCTGCCAGGCTCCTCTGTCCCTGGAATTCTCCAGGCAAGAATACTGGAGTAGGTAGCCATTCCTTTCTCCAGGGGATCTTCCCAACCCAGGGATCGAATCCAGGTCCCCTGCACTGCAGACAGATTCTTTGCCATCTGAGCCACCAGGAAAGCCCCTTACGGTGTTATGTAGTCCTCAAAACAACCCTAAGAGGTCGAGACTATCATTGCTTTCATTTTATGAAAGAGGAAACTTGTGCATGCTAGCTGAGAGCATCTGCTCCAGGTCCCACTGAGTGGTGGGTCAGCCTCCACTGGAGTCTGTCTGTCCACCTAACCAGTAAACAATGCTGTCCTCTGATAGAACTATGCTGTTACCTTGAGAAACTTCCAGAACTTCACCACGGTTTTTCCTTCCCACTTAACCAGAAAGGATCCATCACACTCATGGCACATCTGCAGGTTCAAACGAAAGCATGGAGGGTTGGCTTCCATCCTGAAAACGTTGCCTGAGTGACTCTCAGCGGGACAGCGGGAGACTGGACACGAAAGCTCAGGCCGGGGTCAACAGCAGCGGGGCCTCTGGTCTGTGTGCTTATTTTCTGTTTGGAGCTGGTTAACAGTTCAAATGTCAAGGACTTGAGAACCTATAATCTTCCCAACCCAGGGATCGAATCCAGGTCCCCTGCACTGCAGACAGATTCTTTGCCATCTGAGCCACCAGGAAAGCCCCTTACGGTGTTATGTAGTCCTCAAAACAACCCTAAGAGGTCGAGACTATCATTGCTTTCATTTTATGAAAGAGGAAACTTGTGCATGCTAGCTGAGAGCATCTGCTCCAGGTCCCACTGAGTGGTGGGTCAGCCTCCACTGGAGTCTGTCTGTCCACCTAACCAGTAAACAATGCTGTCCTCTGATAGAACTATGCTGTTACCTTGAGAAACTTCCAGAACTTCACCACGGTTTTTCCTTCCCACTTAACCAGAAAGGATCCATCACACTCATGGCACATCTGCAGGTTCAAACGAAAGCATGGAGGGTTGGCTTCCATCCTGAAAACGTTGCCTGAGTGACTCTCAGCGGGACAGCGGGAGACTGGACACGAAAGCTCAGGCCGGGGTCAACAGCAGCGGGGCCTCTGGTCTGTGTGCTTATTTTCTGTTTGGAGCTGGTTAACAGTTCAAATGTCAAGGACTTGAGAACCTATACTGAGGAGCCTGAAAAAAGTCCCCCAGTAGATCTACCTGCCTCCTGAAACCTCACCCCCTCCCGTGATTTATATACACTGCTTTGTCTTTTATGGTTTCCTGAGTCAGTCGTCTCAGGCTAGAATTTGTGTGTTATAAGCCTCAGCGTGCATGATTTCTTAGGGTTTTAATTACAAACTGTAGTTTTGACCTATTAAATCATGTGTGAGGTAAATTTACCATAATAAAGCCCTATTAACCCCCTACAATTAAGAATTTACAGTTCTTTTGCTGAACTTTTTTTATTGAATTTCCCAGGAGGGCACTTGTACAAGTGATTGTAAAGAAACTTTTTAGCCCATAACCAGCAACAGTAGAATGAGAATATGACTTAGGAAATAGCTTTGTAGTGGAGCCAGACTTCCTGTTTTGGGAAACAGAGTCTCTTTGAGTGCTGGTGACAACCCTGTAAGACAGGCCCTGTTTGCCCTGTTTTATAGATGAGTAAACTGAGGCACAGGAATGTGATGTAAATTGACCAAGGTCACACAGCCACTGAGTGGCAGAGCCATGGCTTGAACTAGGCCACCTGGCTCCAAGATGCATGCTCTAAACTACGGTCTATGCACTGCCTGTTTCAGTAAGAAAGAGGAGCTGGGGAAGAGGAGGAGAAGGGCACAGAGCATTCGTAAGCCCCCAGCACTGTTCTGTGATAATACACGTGTTAGCTCATTTATTCTCACAGCGACTCTGTGAAGGGGTGCCCTTATCCCCCTTTAATAAACGATGAAACTGAGGTACAGAAAAGCTAAGCAACTTACTTGCAGTTCCATAGCTTGTAGGTGGCAGAAACAGAGCATAAGCCCAAGCAGGGGACTGCAGAGAACCTGCTGTGGCCCCCAGGTGACACCGTCTTGCCCTGTCCACATCTCCCACCTCCTGATCCCACCCCAAACCCCTCCCAGGGGACCTCGACCTTAGCCAACATGCTCCCCTTCCCCTCTCCAAATCCACCACACGCTTTCCAGCCCCGGCCCTTGGCCACCCCTTTCTCTTGACCTGTGGGGCTCTCTCTGCTTTAGGACTCAGGCTTGGGTTTGCCTCCTGCCTGTACTGCTCCTCAGCTGAGCCGCTCACATCCCGTGAGGCCTGGCTTCCTCCTGGGTGATGGAGGTCAGTTCCCCTCCACAGCCGCGTGGTGAATTTCTGGGTGATGCTGTCAAAATTGATATGCACTAAGTGTTCAAAGAGAGACAAGGCTTTTGCATTTCTTATTCCCTGAGCTCAGCTCAGGTCCTCTCCGCTGCAAACTCTGCGCGCGCAGTATAATCAGCTGGCCTCCGAACCCCACAGCCCTCTGTCTCTATTTAGCAGTAATCAGTGCTTGCTTAGTATTGTGGCAACTTCTGTGTGTGTCTGGCTTTCCCACTAACTTCGAGGTTCTCAGGGTCAGAGACTGTGTCTTATTCATCTCCATGTCTCCACATGCAACACTGGGACCTTGTGCATACAAATACTTTCAAAATTTTTGGTGAATTCAGTTGAAAAACAATGTGGCAGAAACGTGGGCTACAATCACTACATGCTACATGTGCCAAGTATCTCTTTCAGGAAGGCTAGGGGTTACTCCCACCATGGCCACTAGAAAGAAATCAGGCCACCTCCTGCTTCATCTGTTCCTACGCTCTACCCTCCACTTTTCAAACCACCAGCAGCTTTCCTGAAGGAAGCCCTCCTTCCTCCATATGCTTGCATTGCTACAGGAGACCCTGGCGTGTCCAGGCTGGGCCCTGTCTCCACCCTGAGTCCCATGGGTGATGGAGTAGCCCTCCGTTATTGACTGGAATGGTGGCAGGTGTGCCACACCTGCTTGTCTCCCAAGTCTCCCTCAAATGGCCTTCCCAGGCCCGGAAATTCTGACCTGTAATTGTAGATTAAAACCATTGTCTTGCAGAATGTTCTAAACTGATAGTGGCATAAGACACACCATCCACAGTGCTATGCATTATTCCCAGCACCCCTTGGCATGCCTTGTTTGGCAGCTTTATAGCAGAGAACAGATCAAGAAGGACTGGAACCTGGAAGTAGCATCTTTGACTGGGGTTTAGATGTGAATGGAGTGTAGGGAGAGGATTGTCTTAGCCAGGAAGGCTGGGATGTGAATGACGTGGGTGAAACTGAGAGTCCCAGATGAAGCATAAGAAGAAGATGGGTAGTGAGGAAGGGGGCCCCAGAAACGCTCTGCTTCCTGATTGAGCTTGGGGAAAATGTGGGAAAGGCCCTTGCTGGATTTCCAGCTAGTTGTTAATGGCTACCCTGCAAAAGAAGAAATTCAATCCTCATGTAACTTCCATTAAAGGACAGAGAGGGAGAGAGGCAGGGTACTCCGGCTGCTAAAAGCTCTGACTCTAGGGCCACGGAGACTCAGATTTCGATCTGGCTTTGCTGGGGACAGCTTGGTGACCTGCACCGGTCTTTAACTCCTCTGTACTGCCCTTTCCTTGTCTCTAAAATGGGGACACTCCCTGAGGTTCCCAGAAGTATTAAAGGAGATGCAGCGGGGTACGCACTCAGTAAAGACAGCCAGTCCTATGGAGGGAGGCAGCCTTTGCTACTCTCAACATCTGCGCCTGAGTTTCACTATCAAGGTGCCAGACCAGTCAGAAGGGCAGAGGTCAAGAGCAGGCAGGCTCTGACTGTGGCCCGAAGAACCCGCCAATGTCAGTTCTCGGAAGATCCCATCCAAAGTGGTTATCTTATTCGGCCCTGCCTCTGAAAGGGGAAGAAAAATACCTAAAGAGATCGTATGACTTAACCCCCATATAACTGTGTCCACACAGGAGAGGATGTACCTGAATTGAGCTTCCAACAAGCACATTGTGCCTTAAAGTCAGAGGCTTGGGAGCACGGGCTCCCGAGAGTCACAGGCTCTCTGAGGAAGTGTGGGGCATCTTCTAGCCCATACCCATCACCATCCTCAGACCAAAGGCTGACAATTCCACACTCTGCAGAAGGAGAAGATCCTAAGATGGTAGATTGTTTGCAGTTGACTCTCTCGGGTGAGGACAGTCTCTAGGTATTTAGACATCTCTTTCTGACCTGCATCTTCCTTGTTTTCTTCCATGTTGTGTGGAGCTCCTGCCTCGCTGCACTGGACTTGCAGACTTTTCTGCCCACCCTGCTCCTCTGCCCTCCCTGGTTCCTGTCAGGGACAAGCAGTAACTGAAATTATCGATTGCATTCGTTCATCCTCCTACTACGATGCATCCTGGCTGGATCCCAGCCCCAGGGCCGAGGTTCATCACGGCGTGCTGGTTTTCTCTGCTTAGGAACCACAGGGTCTCCTGGGAATGTCATCAGGGAAGACAGAGCACTTGGTTGGGAGTGAACTCTGCTTCTCAATCCTGCTGCTGTTCCTGAATCCAGGGAAACAGTGACATGGCCAGTTTCTGTAAAGGCAGGCCCATCCACTCGGCCACAATAAAAGAGATAGTCTTGGGACTTCCCTGGTGGCCCAGTGGAAGAGAATCTGCCTGCCAGTGCAGAGTTCAATCCCTAGTCTGGGAGGGTTCCACATACCTTGGAGCAGCTAGGCCTGAGCTACTGAACCTGTGCTCTTAGCTCAGTTCAGTTCAGTCGCTGAGTCATGTCCACCTCTTTGCAACCCCATGAACTGCAGCATGTCAGGCCTCCCTGTCCATCACTAACTCCTGGAGTTCACCCAAACCTATGTCCATTGAGTTGGTGATGCCAGCCAACCATCTCATCCTCTGTCGTCCCCTTCTCCTCCTGCCCTCAATCTTCCCCAGCATGAAAGTTTTCTCAAATGAGTCAGCTCTTCACATCAGATGGCCAAAGTATTGGAGTTTCAGCTTCAGCATCAATCCTTCCAAAGAACACCCAGGGCTGATCTCCTTTAGGATGGAGCGGATGGATCTTCTTGCAGTCCAAGGGACTCTCAAGAGTCTTCTCCAACACCACAGTTCAAAAGCATCAATTCTTTGGCACTCAGCTTTCTTTATAGTCCAACTTGCACATCTGTATGTGACCACTGGAAAAACCATAGCCTTGACTAGATGGACTTTTGTTGGCAAAGTAATGTCTCTGCTTTTGAATATGCTATCTAGGTTGGTCATAACTTTCCTTCCAAGGAGTAAGTGTCTTTTAATTTCATGGCTGCAGTCACCATCTCAAGTGATTTTGGAGCCCCCTAAAATAAGGTCAGCCACTGTTTCCACTGATTCCCCATCTATTTGCCATGAAGTGATGGGACTGGATGCCATGATCTTAGTTTTCTGAATGTTGAGCTTTAAGCCAACTTTTTCACTCTCCTCTTTTACTTTCATCAAGAGGCTTTTTAGTTCTTCACTTTCTGCCATAAGGGTGGTGTCATCTGCATATCTGAGGTTATTGATATTTCTCCCGGCAATCTTGATTCCAGCTTGTGCTTCCTTCAGTCCAGCAGTTCTCATGATGTACTCTGCATATAAGTTAAATAAGCAGGGTGACAATATACAGCCTTGAGGTACTCCTTTTCCTATTTGGAACCAGTCTGTTGTTCCATGTCCAGTTCTAACTGTTGCTTCCTGACCTGCATACAGGTTTCTCAAGAGGCAGGTCAGGTGGTCTGGTATTCCCATCTCTTTCAGAATTTTCCAGTTTATTGTGATCCACACAGTCAAAGGCTTTGGCATAGTCCATAAAGCAGAAATAGATGTTTTTCTGGAATTCTCTTGCTTTTTCCATGATCCAGTGGATGTTGGCAATTTTATCTCTGGTTCCTCTGCCTTTTCTAAAACCAGCTTGATCATCTGAAAGTTCACGGTTCACGTATTGCTGAAGCCTGGCTTGGAGAATTTTGAGCATTGCTTTACTAGCATGTGAGATGAGTGCAATTGTGTGGTAGTTTGAGCATTCTTTGGCATTGCCTTTCTTTGGAATTGGAATGAAAACTGACCTTTTCCAGTCCTATGGCCACTGCTGAGTTTTCCAAATTTGCTTGTGTTCCAGAGCCTGCGACTTGCAGCTACTGAGCCCGCATGCTGCAACTACTGAAGCCTGTGCATGTAGAGGCCATGCTCCTCAACAAGAGAAGCCACTACAGTGAGACGCCCACACTTCTGGTCGCTGCAGCTAGAGAAAGGCTGTGTGCAGCAAGGAAGACCCAGTGCAACTAAAAGTAAGTAAGTAAAATAAATAAATAAATAAATAAAAGAGACAGTCTTGATCCTCCAGCTCAGCTCCAAAGTTCCTCCAAATCTTCGTTGTCTACTTTTGCAAGAAACCTCTTTGGAAATGTTCCCTCCTAGAGTAGGGAATAGTTCAGAAACACAAGGATGAAGATGTTGCTGTTTCTTAAGAGATAATGAAAGCATCACGTTGGGTGTAATTTTGACTGGACTTATTGTAAATACCTTCCCAATTTACTAGATCTCTTAAGCTCTCCTGCCCACCCTCATTTACTTCCCAGGATTCTTCGTACTGAAGTAAGGTGCCCGAATATTGCATAACATTCTGTGGACAGACATAATATTGTAGAAATAATTTAATTGACGACTTGTAATGAAAAGAGAGCTGGATAAGTCGCTTGGGTTGCAATTTCTCTATATAGTTTTACATAGAGGGGGATAGTGCTGTTGACGTGAATAGGCTGGTATCGATTTCATTTAAAATTTTCAACATCTGAATGATGTGAGCAGTGATCTGTGGGAAGACACTGTAGAGTGGTCGGCATATCCCCTGCTAACAAAATACCATTTTCAAAGGCTTTTTCTATTAGCATTCACAAAGAGATTGAAAAGGGTTAGGAGAATGTTAAAATTTTTACTGACCAAAGAAATATGAATTACCATCTTCATTTTACTCTTAATTAATTGAGTTATTGGAGCTTATATAATCCTCTGTTAAACACCTGAAAGAAAGCAGGCAGGAACCTGGAGGTGTGTATAGAAGACTTTGTTTTCTAAAGGTAGTGACTTCAATGACCCCATGAGAGAGTCCTTAGACTCCCCCTAGAAATGGATTTCGAATGCGGCAGCGACTCCTTAATGCTGCCCCATTAATGAGTTCCGATTCAGTGGTTCTAAGTTACCATCATTTAACAAGAGGAACACAAATTAGATTTTCAGACTTTCAGAGATGAGTTTCTCATGGTACCCAAGTCCAGGTTGGATAAAGAAACGGTTGTGAGGGTGGGGGTGGGGGACAGACTTTGGGCCAGGGCCTGCCTGTTTTTTTTAATAGAACCTAGATGGCAACCTGGGGTCGCTGACTGGGTTGCACTTCCTGGGAGGGAGGGTTTGGGGTGTCTTCTCTCGGAGAGAGGTTTCTGGGATTGTAAACTCGGGCAATCTGTCAGGTGACAGCTCTTGCCTTCCTGCCAGCCTGGGAGTGAAAGAGGACAGCCCAGGGCAGAGCATTGGGTGTGAGCGGCCAACCGATCCCCCGGGTGCAAAGGCTTCTCTCAAGCAGCTCAGCCAGTGCCTTTCCAGTGCCTGGGGCTCACTGCTGCCTTTCCAGTGCCTGGGGCTCACTGCTGCCCTGAGGGATCAAAGAGACTTGAAGGGAACACACAGACAGGGGCCCTTTCCTGAATCACCACTGACAGGGCTGGTAGAAAGGCCTTCAGGGGGTATGTCTCCGTGGCTGCAGATTCTTCTAGAAAACCAGCCACAGCTGGGCCTCTTCCGGCTGTAGGACTCCCTCGCCTGCCCAATCAAGCAAAGGTGGACTGTCAACCTCGGGACAGGAGGCCTAAGTTGGAGAACCTGGCCCTGTGCACACCAGGAAATGGAGAGGGGGGTGCTGGCTGCTGCTCCAAAGGGAATGAACTGATCCTGGCTTCAGTCCTGGCGCCGATCTAGGGGAGAGGAGCAGAGTGGAGAAGAGGCTGGAGAGGAAGACAGGACACGGGCTCAGGGCTCAGCCCAAGGACAATGGGAAGATATGAACATGTTTTATATCAACAGAGACACATCATTCTCAAACACATGCAGATGTGTGCACAAAACGCACTGCCAATACTTTTATTGACATTCTTAGCACATAATCTGGATTGTAAAGCTGTCGTTTCTGTGGAACTCAATAAAGCTATATTCATTTTGAATAGAAAAGAGAATTCTGTAAACTTAAAAAAAAAAAAAAGGAACTGGGTTTCCCATTGCTGACACAGACATTCAGAGGCAACTCTAATGCTGACAGGTACCAACGGGGCCCATGCCTGGGCCCAGGGTTCATCTTCCAGACTCTGCCCTGTCCCAGCTTTCATTAACCTCCCAGTTGTATCACAGGGTGGGTGACAGACACAGAAAATCTACCAGAAGTGCTTCCTCAGGAGGCTCTCCACCAACCTCATACTCTGTAACAGCCACCCCCCAGATCATGGCCGCCACCAGGGTCTCCTCCAGCATCCCGCTGGCCGGCCTGGTGTGCATGGTCAGACACAAGTCTTTGGGCTAGCCACAGCCTCCAGAAAGTGCCAGTAGGTTATAGTCTAAAGTTGGGATGAAAGTGGGATGGTATAATATGATGTTAAATTCAAGGACCCAAGAATTCTTCCTGGTCGGCCATTCAGTCTCACTCCAAGGAGAGAGGGAGACTGAGGGAAAAAAGCAAATGGAATGGGAACTTATACTTTATTAGGAGCCAGCATTATGGCCTCTAAAGCAGTCTGAGGAATCTGGAATGCTGGCCTGGACCACACGGAAGACTTGGCCCTGCTACCTGCCCTCAGACTATAGTGGGCTAGCGGTCTGCCCCCAGACTATAGAGGGCTAAGGGTCTTCCCTTTCTTCCTTCAGCACCTGGGCTCCTGCTTGGGAAACTACTATTTGAATGCTACCAGGTCGATCCATTGCACAGAGAACAAAAACAGGGGGACCAGAGAGACAAAGTGAGCTTGTTCTCGGTGTGGGGCAGAGAGCCAGCTCACCTTGTCTTGGGCATTAGCCCTGGGCCTGGAAGCCCTGTGGGAAGCAGAGAGAGCATTTAAGGAGACGGAGAAAGTGAAGGAGAGAGACGGTTGCCACACTGCTGGGGAGCACATGATTTTAGCCAAATGCCTGAATTTTTTAACCTTTTGAAGCCAGGAGGAAGAGACCCAGTATCCTGTATTTGGCTAACTGACTTTATATCCCTATTCTTGGACAAGCCGCACATTGTCCTGTTAGTCTAGCTTTCATATTATCCAGGACAGTTTATCAGTGTGTCTTAAGGTTGGGAGGGTATATTTAGGGAGATTTGGGGCAGTTCCTGGGTACAGGAATCAAGGTAGATTGCTTCATTTAGTGAGAAAATTATTCCCTTTAAAATTCTCTTTGAATCCTTCTAATTAACTCAGCGGACTATCTCCAATGACTCTGTCTTTAACATCTGTTTAATAATGTAGTCTCTCTAACAGAGGGTGAGCCTCAGCTTCAGAACCTTTGATTGACCACAATATAAAGCAATAATTTAATAATGTTTGTATTTTTATTTATTAACAAACTCTTTTTATGTAAGGTGAGTGACATAGGTTGCCTTCTTATAATAGTCACATTATGCAATATTTACCAGGGGTCAGGAACTGTTTTAAGTGTTTAATGTATATTAACCCATTTAATCTTCAAAAGAACCCTGGATCACAGACCTATTATTATTCTCATTTTACAAATGCAGAAACTAAGGCAGAGAATGTATAAATTGCTTGCCCAAGTTCACCCTTTTAGTAAGTGGTGAAAGCAGAATTCTCATCTAGGCATTCCCATTCAAGAGTAAAGGTGTGGGGCAGAGGTTAATCTTGTATTGTCTTGATCCTCCAGTCAGTGGCCAAATGGGAGACATTCTGGGTATGTTGCATTTGTCACTTCATTTTGGCATAAGGATGAACTCCATCACCAAAATCAGAGCTCTGGATAAGTCCAGTTGGCCAAATTCCAGCCACAAGACCTTGGTCAGTCCCTCTCTCTGAGCTTCTGTTTCCTTGTGTTTGACATGAAAGCTAGTAGTAACATCTTCCTTGCTGGGCTGTTGGGAAGGCGAATGCAGCTTAAACAAATGACAGAATGTCAGGTCTGTCCTGCTCTAAATAGAGGAGAGGACATGATGTCTGCAGACAGAGGAACTGGTTCAAATACAACCTCCTTCATTTACTATCATGAGACCCTGAGGGGGTCCCCACTGAGAGTCTCATTTGTCCTGTCTGTGAAATAGGAATTAAAACGGTATGGATCTGAAAGAGATTTATCCTATATGCTGTTAAAGAACCTTTAAGATCAGTGAACTGTATCCTTGGTTGAATTATTTTCAGAAGTAGAACTGAATAGTATTGTGTCACTGACTTTGAAAATTTCCACAATTTAAAAGTATTTAAAAAATATTCTTCATGTTATAAAGTACTAAATATAGCTAATGAAAAGACGAATTCCCCATTAACACTTTGGTGTATGTCCTTTCTGATAACCACACACAGTGATGCTAAATTTTTCAAAATGAAAATGAGATCATATCAAATATACAGTTTTTAAACTTCCCTTTTCACGTAAGCGGGTTCTGTTTTCTCTTGTCCTGGTCCATGTCTCTTCCTGAGAGGCAAACTTGTAGGTGTTTCTGATGGGGAGATATTGAGGTTTAAAATGGCAGAGTCTAGTTCTTTAGTTCTGAAGATTGTAAATGAAGGGTCTTATGATAGCTGTCAAGAGCCATTAGTGTAACAAGATATCATTCCAAAGTCAGGAAAAAAATCCTTTTGTCTATACGGAGTTTGAGCCCTTTGCATATTTGGGGCCTCATCAAAGGGGAGGTTTGAGATAGTCTTTCTTGTTTTCCACATAAAACTCAGAAAATTGCTTGATTTAAAACAACTCCTCTCCTCTGTTCCATATGTCATTTCTGAAACATTTTTCAGAAAGTGTTAAAAGTAATGGTATAACAAACTGTGAGGTAGTAATAATATTTTAGGTAGACAAAAATGCCTCCTGGTAGAAAAACAAAGACACAGCTATAGTCAGTGACCATGGAAAAGAGGAAGAGATGTTGCTTCTGCTCTCAATCAATCTGATCTTATCTAATTTAAAAAGTTAAGCTGTTTGGAATTCTGTAATTGTTCTAAGGAGAATCAGCGGAGACATTATGTTAGTCTAAGCATGTTCTGTTGTGACAACAACATGGGGCTTTAAGGATTTTTTTTAAATGTCTTTTATTTTGAAAGTTTTTCCCATATTTGAAGTCTTGCCTGGTGGCCAAACCCTAGTGTTCTGTGGCTCTGTGGAAACACAAGCTCACCTCCTGCTCCGGGTACCCCTCTCTCTCCGGCTTTAATTAATACTGTACAATAAAATTCCTACTCCCCAGCCAAACCACCATCGGCTGTAATCTTGTCAGCTCTCATAAGCCAAACAGAAACACACACTTTTCTTGTTGTTGTTCAATCGCCTGCATCTGCTATTTAATTTCCAAAGGCACCTCATCTTGCTGCTTTGCGCGCTTCTTTCCTCCCTTCTGTTTATTTATTTGCTTTTCATTTTTTTTTCCAAAGAAGACCACAGGTAACGAGCCATGTGAAGCTAAAGCTGAAGATTCTGATGGCAGATGCCTCGGTTTATGACAAGCTGAATACTCTAAATTGTGGCATATGGAGGATGAAGGATTTAAAAAGCTAGCCTGCCATGACAGAGGGGGCTTACCTGTAACTAGAGTCAACAGTTGTGTGTAGGGCACAGGTTACAGGTTGCATTGCTTCAAATTATCAGGGCTGAATTTTAATGCTGTTCTTCCTCTGGAAGTGTGCCAAACACTGTGTCATGAATGGTGATGTTTGACAACCTCCTCTCTTTAAGGTCTGAAGCAAGGGTGCCTCTGCTCATGGACCACATCTGTAGCTATCTGCCTTTTTTTTTTTTTTAAGGCAGTAAAACATCCTTGTGTCTATAAGGAGAGACTAAAGTGTGCATTCAAAGCGTCACTATCACCATCACCCAAATCCTCAACCTCAAGTCCTGCTGAGAAAGGACCCTAAGTTCACTCACCCAGCCAGCCCCCAAATACAAAGCAACAAGGCTTCTGTGTTCCATGTAATAATGTTATAATAGCATATTGGTACTGAGTAATCTGCAACATTTCTGATTCTTCAGTGCTAGGATTTGGTCTCTTTTCTTCTTACTCCCTTCCTCCCTTCTTCCCTTCCTGACTTCCTTTTTTGGTATTACTAAATACAAATTATATGTCCTGTGATAAAGTAATGAAAATACTTTTTATCTTTCTCGCCAGCAAGTAGAACTCAGTTTGCTGTTGAAAACCTTTAACTTCAAATTCTCCTGCTTTCATGTGAATGGAATTTCAACTCTAATGCGGCATTAATGGGGTTTTTGCACTGAATTGCCTTTTGGGGTTTGATTTGCCTTTTAGAGAAGCTGGTGTTTGACTGCATGTTCAAACACGGCATGTATTCTTATGAGCGATGTGAGATTCAAATAAACACAATGAGCGCGTTCATTTTGATGACCTCCCCATCACACATTCAAATAAACACAAATGTTCTCAAATGTATAAAAGCAGCTGTGTTTATGTCAGCGTGCAAAGCACCAGATATATACATTCAGATTCACTCGTCTATCTGGAACCATGTACCTCCGCTCATCGCTAAAAATTTAGTGGAAAATCATGCATGGGGCACGTGTAATGTGCAATTTTCAACCGTATACACTCTCTAAACAAATTTTCTTCAAGCATGTTACTGACATTTGTTTTAATTGAGGATGAAGCCTGGAGAAACTTTGAAGTTTCTGAAAACAAAACAAAGCAAAATAGAAGTTGCTACCAGAGGACACTGGCACATTTAAAGTGTTCTGGCGGTAAGAGAAGTCACCTTCCCTGATATTCAGGACAACCTTCTCTGCCTGTCCCTTGCCTTTTCTCTTCTCCTCCTTCTCCCCTCCCCCAGCCCCTCCCCTTCTCTCCTCTCTCTTCTTTTCTTCCTCTCTTCCTTCTTTCTTTAGGTTAAACAAAATCATGCAAAGTTCTTCCACCTTCCCTTCATTTCTTTCTTTGTTCCTTGCTTCTGGTAAAGCTACATAAAATGCCAGCTCAAGAGTTAGCTTTTCCCCTTGTTTGCTTTAAATATCATAAATGTGAGACATGACGAATCTTTTCTTCAGAACCTCAGCTGGAATGGCTCAGCCATTAATGCCGGGTTAAGCTGTCCTTTCTGCGTAAGAACCAACTTTGGCTTTGTATGTCAGACTAAAACAACACTTCCATCTTGTACTTCTTCAAATAGAAGAACAGTTTGCAGGTTTCCAAGAAAATCCCCAGCCTCCATTTTGCTGACAGACAGTAGGAAATAGAAGAAAAATCAACTCTAAAGTTGATTGGGATCTACCTGCCTGCCAGGGACTGTTCTAAACATTTTAAATGTTTTATTTAATTCTCTACCACCCTATGAGGTAGGTATTGTCACCATACTCATTTTACACACAAAGGTGGGCAAAGAAGTCTCTTTCTCAAGGTCACCCGGAATCAGAAGGTGGGGAGCCTTACTGGTACGTAGGTTACAGTCCTCGTGGTTTGTAAGAGAAAATGTAAAGCCAGATATTTACAAGTAATAACTCGGTTTTTAAATGTTAGCAAAAAATTCAAAATTTTAAGAAACTGTCAGCTAAACAAAAGACATCTGGTAGTGGGATTCAGTCCCTGGGCTGCCAGTGTGCCTCCTCTGATTTAAGTGATCCGTCTCTAGCTTTTCACAGTCAGAAAACCTACTCTTAATGACTAAGCAGATAAATAGAGAGAACGGAGGATTTGGAGAGAGAACTTTCATTCACCTTGGAATTCTATCCATTCCCAGCTAAATGACCTTGAGCAAGTCACTGCTATTCTCTGAGTTTCAGTTTCCTCACCTGCAAAACAGATAATTACTGTCTTAGGAGAGGTTTTATGAGAATTATGCAAGCTTTATAGGCCTCCTGCAATATTTATAATAAAACACTTGTAAACGCTAAGCATGATATAATCAGAAACTATTGTTACTATGGTACTACCTCCTTACATCTGAATATAAGCAGAAGGATGGGCACATTTATTGAAGGTTAAGTATGGCAGTCTCTGAGGAGGAGCAGTGTTTGTTCCCACCACTGCTAAAGTGTACCGTACTGGAGTACTACAACACTTTGAATGTGCCAGTACCAAAGCGGACAAATTGTGTCCACACTGTGACCTGCAGAGTCTTTTGGCATGCCCCCATTTTATAGAGGAGGACCTTGAGGGGCCAAGAGGTTAAGGGAATTGCTCAAGGATGCAAAATTAGCAAAAAGTGCAACTGAAATTCACACAGGTTTTTTCGGCTCCAAAACCCGTGGTCATTTTTTTCTCCCTCGTTGACAGCATATAATATATTAAGCTTCTATCAGGCATTTCAGCTTTAGTGGGAACCATCTTGTCAACATGAGAGTTAGGGTCCTGCTAGAAAAAGCTTAAGCTCAGGAACTATTGATGAAGAATGGAAAACAAACATGATCCAGGGAGCTCAGGGAAGAACAGGGCTGGACAGAGCCCCACTCTACCTTTCAGTGCTAGACAAGGGGAATGGGAGATTAAAAGGAAGAAAGAGGAAGGAGAGCTCTGACATGCCTGCCACGTGCTCTTGGGAGCAAGCCCCCCATGTCAGTCTTTGTCCTGCTCCCTGCTCTGCATTCAGTGGGGTTGCAGAGCCTGGCATTGCTGGACACACACTGGAAAGTGAGGTTAGTCATCTATTTTCCAGCTTACTTGCCCACAGATAAAGCCACACTTGCACATACTGGCTTCATCAATCTGAGAGTGATATTCAGACCTTTTTCTGCCTTGTCCCTGTGTGTTATTTCTCAGTTGGTTCAGAACTCAGGCATAGAAAGGGTGGCTGGGGGTGGGGGCGCCATCACTCAAGTGATCCAGTTACTAGCACAAGACTGAGGGGATGGAAGAAAGAACTTAACTCTCTTTGGCTTTGGGTAATCCACTTTCTAGGCCTCCTCTAAATGTGCAGTATCTCCCATTGATGTGAGAAACTTTAGGACTGAAAAGATCCATTTCTCAAAGACAAGGCAAAGCAGCCCCATGACAAGCCCAGGACTCTCTGGCAACAAGGGGAAAACGATTCCGCTCTTTGTAAAAGTCATTCGGCTGGGGGAGTCTTCTTCAGGGTAGGAACACTACAATCTGAGGGCTCTTTTCAAGGGGTTGAGTGATCTATGTGGGAGGGGCAGGTCCTTTACCACTAATTTCTGTTAAGGCTCCAGTTCTAATTCTCTTCCAGTCATTAAAGGGAAAAGAAATTTAACATGGTAGGTGTAACAAATATCCAACCCCATGGAATTACAGGATGATGGTTTCCTCAGCAGATTCAACAGTGGTAGTGATAAAAATAATCAATACAAATTAGGGACATGCTTCTGTTTTAATGCACTTAGTAACCAGATCTCTCGTCCTCAAATAAGTCTAAAGGAGAACTGTGTCCTCCACACCAACTTGAATACTATTGTGAAGGAGGGGTGTGTGTGTGTGTGTGTGTGTGTGTGTGTTCCCTTCTCTCTTAGGGATTCTATAGCTTCCTTCATTCTTCGCCTCTCTCATATTACAGAAAGAAGGTAATTTTTCCTGGCCATTTACTAAAGCTCATTAAAGACTGGAGAGAACAAACAATGCTACTCCTCAGAGACTACCATTCAAAGTCACTCTACAATTCTCTGTTCTAATACTTGAGACAAATTAATTATTCCTTAGTGAAAAGTGTATAATTCCTATTCTTCATTTTTGGGGGGTGGGGAATAATAATGGGAAGTTTATATCTGAGTGAAAAGCTGTCTATGCTGAAGGGAAATGAGAAAAAATGTGTGTTCTGAGAGGAGTAAAAGCAATTATTCTAATAATAATTTGAAGAATATTAATGTCTTTTTAAAGTAGATTGCCTTCAAATAAATCAGAGGTTGAAGCAATGGGAGGCTGGTTTATTTATTAATCATTCCAAATGTGCATTCTTCTAAATGAACAACTGCACCATCAACTTTGCCGGCACATATTAAATTTAGTTAAACAGCAACTTGCAAATGTCTCAAAACTTTTGTAACCAGAGACTAATTTGTTTAACACATTTAAAATGTTATATTGATGTAAAACCCTACATGTTAAACTTCAAAGGGAAAAGCTCTTGAGAGTTTCTCAAAGACTACATGCTGGAAATGAGATGGAGACAAATCTCATTCTCCATTCTCCTATTTTATTTTGCTTTGAAACAGAGGCAGTCTCCAGCCCCTGTCCTCATCCTCAGTGCAGTGTTTGGTCATCTGTAGAGCAGCAAGTATCTAACTGCAGGGACTGCAAGGCAATGGTTAAGAAAGGCCTAGTGTTTCCCTTTCATCTCTATTAATTAATCCTGGCTCCGTTTGCCCAGAGTACGTTGCTGTTGACATCACCTTTTCCTTACACTTTAAAGAGTCCCGAGAGAGATCGACTGCAGAACAAAACTGGACAAAGAGTACATTTGGTAACCATTTTATTTCTCAATTACCAACCTACACGTATGGAAAAGATTTGCTCGCTATCTGATTTACACAACAATTATGCTTCAAAAGTTTAGAAATAAATAACTTTTTTCTTGGACTCATTACCAATTGTAATTGGTGTCAACTAACGAGTTTGCTCCATGGCTTGCCGTTAATTACTGATAAAAGCTAAACTGCAACTCTAGCCAATCAGAAACTAGTTTATTCATGAGAGTATAGTATTCTTTTAAAAGCTCTATTTGTCCTAATAAGTGGTTTTGTGTTTGGCTGAAACCTTCCATAAGCCCCCTTAACATAAGCAAAGGACTCTTAATAACTATATACAGTGAAGGAATATCATTACTGCCCTCATTCAAACAGATGAAACAAAGGGAACATTTTATAAATTTCAAATGTATACATCACAGTTACCAGACCCTGAAATTCCATCCATCTGGTGGAAATAGATATTAGTACCCTTAAGACTGATATTGAGAATTTGTTTCCTCTTCCAATGTCTAAATTCTTTTCACAGTATCCCCAGCCTTCTGAAACAGGCAGTAAGAAATAGGAGAAACCCAATAGTCCTGAGGCATGTTAAATCCTAATGGTATAAGCAAGGTTTGGCTCAGTCCAAAATCCCACGTGAAAAATAATAGTGTGGACACAAGAGTGTTAAGAGATAGTATGTGGTGGAATGCCAGAAAGGCTTTGTGACAGCAAAAGCCTAATTGCAGAACCACCATCCTAAAGACTGCCCTCTTTGTTGTTGTTTTCGGAAAACAAAATAACTTCTTCAGGATTAATGGAAATTCTGAAGATTGGTTCCCACTCTTATAATAATTAGGGTGCTTTTGGCTGCCGTGATCAGAAAACCAGTGGTTAGAGCAACAGGGGTACTTTTTTCCTCACACAACAAAAAAATTGAGATCAGACGTTTCTGGTTGAACTCAGGCAACCACCGCTATCATTCAACGCAGCTTCTTACTATCTTTCCGTTCACTCTGCCTCACTGTGTTGGTATCTCCTTTCATGGTCACGAGATGACTGAAGTCCATGAATCTTATTCTTACGTAACAAAATTTAAAGACAGAAGGTCCATGAATCTTATTCTTAGCTAAGGCCTAAATCTAAAGGCCTTTATTTCTTCCACCACTTGTTAAAGAGCTAGGAAAGTTTTCCTAGAAATACCTATAGCTAACCTCCTCTCACACCTGATTGGCCAGAACAGGAACACATGCCCACTCCTAACCAATCACTAGTAAGAACTGCCTCAGGCTTAGACCAACCATGATTCATTCCGAGGTTGTGGAGGATCCCAGGCGCCTGTAAAACACCTGGGTCTTGGATGTTTGAACAAAACCGAAAATTTCACTAAAGAGGAGAAAGGGGATGATGGTGAATGATTTGTTGGTAAAGTAAATAGCAGCATCTATCTCCCAGTTAAAGAGATTATTATTCCAAGTCACCACTCTCAGTGACTCCAAGAGTCAATAAAGAACAACAGCATGTTCGGGCCTCCGAAAGTGAAGTAGATGGACAGGGGGCATGCTACCTGGGGACCAGAGTAGTCTCTGCCACTAATTTGGGGTCTATTGCATCCTGGATCTCTGTGTATCTCATTGACTTCACTCTGAAATGTGGGGATGATACCAGCAGTTCCCTAATATCTCTTCTCATGTTGGAATTTGATGGATTTTCACTTTATTCACTGCCATCTGGTGGGTCTCCTTGTTTCTTTATTCTTCAGCTTATACAAATGGCATGCTGAAATTCTCCGTCTACTTTTAGATATTTCTTATCCCTTAATACATTCCCCTCAGAGTAGGTTGTAAAGACCCCAAGGGCAAGACACCTCTATGCTTTGTAGTCTTTTGTATTCATTGAGTTATTGCTTACAGAGAACCTATTCAGTGCTGTGCACAGTAGGAGATGCTTCGATCTCACATAGTGGGCTCTCCATCATTATTTCCTTATTGATTTTGCTCCAGCAGCTTTCAGTGTCTTCAGACTTTCTTAGGAGACGCTAAGTAGCATCTCTAAGATAGATATATTATATGTATAATTTGTTATTATGAGGATATGGCCTAGTCTACTCCCACAAGGTCCCAATTTTTGTGAATAAGGCAGAACTCCTGCTTCCCAATGGGTGTCCCTGGTGGCTCAGTGGTAAAGAATCAGGCTGCCAACACAGGAGACACAGGTTCGATCCCTGGATTGGGAAGATCCCATGGGAAGGAAATAACAACTCACTCCAGTGTTCTTGCTTGGGAAATCCCATGGACAGAGGAGTCTGGCGGGCTACAGTTCGTGGGATCTCAAAGAATTGGACATGATTTAGCAAGTAAACAACAACAACCTGCTTTCCAACAACCACCCACTCATTTAATAAGCACTGGCTGAAAGAAGCACAAGCTGAAATCAAGATTGCCAGGAGAAATATCAATAACCTCAGATACGTAGATGACACTACCCTTATGGTAGAAAGTGAAGAGGAACTAAAAACCTCTTGAAAGTGAAAGTGGAGA
This sequence comes from Aepyceros melampus, assembly GCA_006408695.1. Taxonomy (NCBI): domain Eukaryota; kingdom Metazoa; phylum Chordata; class Mammalia; order Artiodactyla; family Bovidae; genus Aepyceros; species Aepyceros melampus. The sequence continues at coordinate 222,026 of SJXQ01001034.1, forward strand.
GTGAAAAAGTTGGCTTAAAGCTCAATATTCAGAAAACTAAGATCATGGCATCTGGTCCCATCACTTCATGGGAAATAGATGGAGAAACAATGGGAACAGTGTCAGACTTCATCTTTTTGGGCTCCAAAATCACCACAGATGGTGATTGCAGCCATGAAATTAAAAGATGCTTACTCCTTGGAAGGAAAGTTATGACCAACCTAGACAGCATATTCAAAAGCAGAGACATTACTTTGCCAACAAAGGTCCGTCTAGTCAAGGCTATGGTTTTTCCAATAGTCATGTATGGATGTGGGTTGGACTGTGAAGAAAATTGAGCACAGAAGAATTGATGCTTTTGAACTGTGGTGCTGGACAAGACTCTTGAGAGTCCCTTGGACTGCAAGGAGATCCAACCAGTTCATCCTAAAGGAGATCAGTCCTGGGTGTTCATTGGCAGGATTGATGCTGAGGCTTAAACTCCAATACGTTGGCCACCTCATGAGAAGAGTTGACTCATCAGAAAAGACCCTGATGCTGGGAGGGATTGGGGGCAGGAGGAGAAGGGCTAAACAGAGGATGAGATGGTTGGATGGCATCACCGACTTGATGCACATGAGTTTGGGTGAACTCCGGGAGTTGGTGATGGACAGGGAGGCCTGGCATGCTGTGATTCATGGGGTTGAGAAGAGTCAGACATGACTGAGCAACTGAACTGAACTGAACTGATTGCCATATATTGCAGCAAAATGAGAAGAAGTAAGAGAAGCTTATTCCTATAATTCACTTTCTTCTTGGAGAAGAAAATGGAAACCCACTCCAGTATTCCTGCCTGGAAAATCCCATGGACAGAGGAAACTGGCAGGACTATAGTCCATGGGATTGCAAAGAGCTGGACACGACTGAGCGACTAACACTACTACATTTTCTTCTTGGAGCCAAATGACAATAGAATGTTTAAAGAACTTTATAAAGGCAAGTGAGAGACCTTAAACATGAGGATGGAGAAGCAAAAGCTGAGGTTCCAGAATTTTAAGGTTCACATGGAGAATTCCCTTGTGTATGTTTTTAAATCCCTAACATCACATTTCCTCAAAGCTTGGTCAGTAATAACTTTTTAGCTTTTACACATGTGATCAAACTGTGTTTACTCTTCTGAGGTTGACAAGCAGGTGGCTTTAGTATTATAGAGGGAAAAAACCCCATGCAGTTGATTGTTTTTTCACTTGGCAGTGTCTTTATTTAGTTTTAGAAGTCTTTGTCGTGTTGAACTTCTTGAAGATGGGAGTGATTATTTTGCAATTAAAAGTACATAAATGCCTAACAGTCATTTCCTTGCAGATCAATGGCAGCAGCAAGAGGAGCACCAGTTCATGTTACTGCATGTGCCAAATGTAGTATCAGCTGTAACTGTGATCAGCTTTGGAATTTTTATGTAAAAATAAAAAGTATTATGGCAGACACTGTTTATTACTCAACTAACAGCTATTTCCCTTCACCCATTCCTCTGCTAATCAATTCCTGATTTTTTTTGAGAACTGAGATCTGCTGACTCCAGGGAAAGTGTTTCTTTCTTCCAGCTCAGAGATTTAATCATGATTGGTCTAGGCTGAGCATATGATGTATGTTCTTAACACTACCTCCAAAGTATATCTGGAATCTTATATTTTTCGTCACTCCCCCCATTCACCACATCAACTTCTTCTTTCTCTGCAGTCATCTCTTTACTATTCTTTGACTTGCACTTTTGCCTCCTATGCCAATTAGAATTGGTTCCACCTCTATTTCTCTTTAATGTAAGTTTGGAAGTAACTATTCCAATGTTGCTTTGGCGACTTCACAGTGTCACCAGAGACCCATCCTTTACCAGGGCTTTTATGTCTCTGCTCCATCATCTCAGTATGAGACTTCATCCTGGTATACCATTTCCATCCTCAAGGTCACCTCATGGTGAAGCCTAAGCCATTAGGTCCACACTTCAGGTCTAAGGAAGGAGAAATATGGAGGGCAAAAACTGGGTCCTTCTCAGATGAATCAGCTCTTAAGCACTTTGCTAGAAGTCCTATCTCTGTTTCCCCTTGTGCTCAGACACTTAGTCGTGTCCAACTCACTGTGACCCGTGAATTGTAGCCCTCCAGGCTTCCCCTTCCATGGGGTTTTTCAGGCAAGAATGCTGGAGTGGTTACCATTTCCTAACTTTCCCTTATGTATTATTTACTGGCTACAACTTAGTCACAGGAGCTACAAGGGAAGTTTGGAAAATACAGTCTTTTATTCCAGGCAACAATGCAGGCAGCTTGAATTGGGGTTCTATTTCTAAGAGGAAGGAGAGAATGAATCCTGGGGTAAGCTTGAAGCTAGTTCTGCCACACATCTCTTTCATCAATTCTTCCCCAGTTTAAAAAAAAAAAAAATCTGGGACTTCCCTGGCAATTTAGTGGTTAAGACTCTGTGTTTCCAATGCAAGGGACAGACTGGTTTGATTCCTCATCAGGGAATAAGGATCCCAGATGCCTTTTGGTGCAGCCAAAAAGTAAAATAAATAAATAAATAAAATTTTAAAAATTAAAGGTAAAAAAATCTGATTATGACATTACCTTGCTTGACACTCTCCAATGGCTGCCCATTGTACTCAGATTAAAATTTAATGGCTCTGCACTATTTTGTAATGTCTGTATATGCAATGTAACTTTTCAAAACTGTTTAAAACAATAGTAAGCTTTTTTAAAAAATGAAAAAAAAATTAATGGCTCTTTCTCTCCAATATTAACTGTTAAACAGTCTGTCCCAATTACTCCATTCTAGCAACACCTGTTTATATTGAGCATTCAGCCATGAAATTAGAAGATGTTTGCTCCTTGGAAGAACAGCTATGACAAACCTTGATGGCATATTAAAAAGCAGAGACATCACTTTGCCAACGAAGATCTGTCTAGTCAAAGCTATGGTTTTTCTAGTAGTCATGTATGGATGTGGGAACTGGACCATAAAGAAGGCTGAGCACTGAAGAATTGATCCTTTTAACTGAGGTGCTAAAGAAGACTCTTGAGAATCCCTTGGACAGAATGAGATCAAACTAGTCAGTCCTAAAGTAAATCAATCTTGAATTTTCACTAGAAGGACTGATGCTGTAGCTGAAGCTCCAATACTTTGGCTACCTGATGTGAAGAGCTGACTCATTGGAAAAGACCCTGATGCTGGGAAAGATTGAAGGCAAGAGGAGAAGGGGAGTGACAGAGGATGAGATGGTTGGATAGCATCACCAACTCAAAGGACATGAGTTTGAGCAAACTCCGGGAGACAGTGAAGGACAGGGAAGCCTGGCATGCTGCATTCCATGGGGTCACAAAGAGCCGGATGTGACTGAGCAACTGCACAACAAGAAAGCTTATTCCCATTCCAGGGCCTTTGCATTTGCTGTTTCTGCTGCCTGAAATGTGTTTCTTTGAATCTTGGCATGACTCAGCACTTCATTCAGGTACAGTCTTGCCGCTTTTCCTGATACTAATCCCTAGAAGGGTGGCTTCAGAGGTATTATTGTACTTCTGCAGAGCCTACAAAACCTTATTTTTAGAATATCTACCTGAAAAACATAAAACATATCTCACAATAAATACAGTTTGATTGTGTCTAGTGAAGGACAGGGAAGCCTGGTGTGCTATAGTCTGACTTGCAAAGAGTCAGACACAACTTAGCAACTGAACAGCATATAAGAAGTGAATTAAATTACAAGTGTCAAGTTAATCAGTTTCCTTTGTAGACACTTACTTGGACATTTCTTAATTTTAATTTTTGCAGTTTTGCTTTTGCACTTTGGAGCCCCTAAACTTTTTTACTTCAGGTATCTAACTTTTTTTTTTTTCTTATAAGTGCAAAAGCTTACCTGCATTGAACATTGTGCCAGTAGAACATACTGGCTAAAACTTCCCCGGATAACTGTAAAGTTTACCCCAATGAACACTGAAATTGTTCTGACTACAAAAACCTCATTTTTAAGTATCTTAATGAAAAAATTATTAATAACAGTTTTACAACTGATGTTACTTGTACTCTGACAGTCTAATTATCTAGCAGTGGTTTAGCACTGGTTTCTCAACCTCGTTGGCATAGCTGACATTTTAGGCAGAATGAGTCTTTGTTATAGGGGTCTTTTCTTGTAGTTTGTAGGATGTTTAGCAGTATCCCTGGCCGCCACCAACTCATGCCAATAGCAATCCCACTTCCCAGTTGTGACAACTCAAAGTGTCTCCAGATATTGCCAAATGTCTACAAAGGGGCAAAATCATTTCTGACAGAACCACCAGTTTAAAAACTAAATATTAGTTAATTAGCAGATGCAAGTGGACTGTGGAAGCTTCCTTCAATCTGTTAAATTCTGCGGAATTCCAGGTTTTGAACCTCAACTTTGACAATGATCTTGAGCAATTGCTTAACTTTCATGATTTGCATTTCTTCAGTTTTAAAATGGAGGCAATGATACCTTGTATCCAGTTGTTAACAGGATTAAATGGTTTGTTACCTGGAAAGAACCTAGCCCAGGGTCTGGCACAGGTTGATAGGTTCAGTGTTCATTATTTCTCCCTCTGATTTAAAATAGAAATTTGAGTGAAAACAAGATTGTGGCTATTTCTGACATAAACTCAGCAGGAGGGAAGGGCAATCATACAGGGTGGGAGATGGTGGGGAGGGTTGTCCTGCCCAACTTTTCAGAAGCAGAAGGGAATTTATAGCTGTCATGAATCATAAAAGCACAAAGGAGTTGTCAAAGGCACATGAACTCATCGATGTAAATTTTGAAATAGAAGCTGTGGTCTTATCTGCCTCAGATACTCAAAATATATCTGAAATCTGTTCCTTCTCAGCTCACCTCTCCTATCTCTGTGGTTCAAGCCACCATCAGCCCTTGCATGATTACTGCAAGAACCTTTTATCGGGTGACCTCTTTGTTTTTACCTAAAACCTTTGTAGTTTATACTTTCTAAAATGTAAATCAGCTCATATCTCTTTTCTGCTCAAAACCCTCTAATAACATCCCTTCCCAGTCCAGGTAAGAGCCCACGTCTGAGAGCTGTCCCAATCAGCCCCAGTCTGCCCCAAATCAGCCCCAGCTGCCCCAATCTAAACTCTGATCTCATCTCCTACTACAGCCAGGCCACCTGGCCTCATCCTGCCTCTTCTGAACCAGACCCAGCACACATCTCCTCAGGGCATTTACACTGCAGTTGCTTCTCCCTGGGACTCCCTTTCCCTCAGGGTCCTGACTCCTTTGCTTCCTATAGGTCTCTGTGCAAATATTATCATTGAGACCTCCTGTGACTCATCTGCTTGAAACTGTGATTCATCACCAGACCCATTCCACCTGGGCCCGACGGCGGCCTGTCATTCTTCAGGTCAGTTCAGTCGCTCAGTTGTTTGCGACCCCATGAACTGCAGCACGCCAGGCTTCCCTATTCATCACCAAATCCCAGAGCCTACTCAAAGTCATGTCCATCGAGTTGGTGATTCTATCCAATCATCTTATCCTCTGTTGTCCCCTTCTCTTCCCGCCTTCAATCTTTCCCAGCATCAGGGTCTTTTCCAATGAGTCAGTTCTTCACATCAGGTGGCCAAAGTATTGGAACTTCAGCTTCAGCATCAGTCCTTCCAATGAACACCCAGGACTGATCTCCTTTAGGATGAACTGGTTGGATCTCCTTGCAGTCCAAAGGACTCTCAAGAGTCTTCTCCAATACCACAGTTCAAAAGCATCAATTCTTCGATGCTTAGCTTTCTTTATAGTCCAACTCTCACATCCACACATGACTACTGGAAAAACCATAGCTTTGACTAGACGGAACTTTGTTGGCAAAGTAATGTCTCTGCTTTTTAATATGCTATTTAGGTTGGTCATAACTTTCCTTCCAAGGAGCAAGCATCTTTTAATTTCATGGCTGCAGTCACCATCTGCAGTGATTCTTCCTCAGAGCAGGTATTAATACTACCATGTAACATACAATTATCTGTAGATACCACGACAACATTTACTTTGCTTTCTTTGATGCTCTCTGTGTCTACAACACTGAATGCTGCTTGGCACATAGTAGGTGCTTGGTCAGTATATTTTGAATGAACAAATGAATAGAAGACAGGAAATTTTCATACAGATAAAATTAAAAACAAAGAAAACCAAGGGCGCGTTTATGTAAGTCAACTGATGTGGATCGTCCAGTGTCCTGTCTCTGCCAGGCTGACTCTCCTAGTGTCCTCCTGAACATTTGTTCACCATGACTGTGACACTTGCAGCTAATACCGCCCTATCCCTCCTTCCAAAACTGTCATGGACACTTGTCTTCCTAAGAGGTGAGGAGCATGGTACTTCTGATACAATGACAGGTAAGAGATTGATATGAGGGCGTGTTTGCGACCACATGGACTGTAGCCCACCAGGCTCCTCTGTCCGTGGGATTTCCCGGGCAAGAATGCTGGAGTGGGTTGCCGTTTTCTCCTCCAGGAGATCTTCCCGACCCAGGGGTTGAAACTGCGTCTCCTGCATTGGTCCATAGATTCTTTCCCACTGAGTCACCTGGGAAGGAAGCCTGTGAAGTTTAGGGACAAAGAGGTAAATATCCATCTCATTCTGGTTGCTCTACAGAGAGTGAATCCCCAGGTGTGAGGCATGTAGAAAGTCAGTTGGATTATTGTGTCTAGAATTTGCTCAGATGACCTTCCATGTGCTGCTGAATTCTCTTCCTCAGGCTCAGTATGACACACCCGGTGGCCTGACACACTTTCTCTTTAATGCCATGTTTGGATGTCCTTGTCTGAGAGGTTCTCTCTTTTCCCTTGTACATGATTCTAGTATTCACCCTATGATCACCAAAATTTGACTGACATTTGTCACTTTTTTTTTTTTTTTAAACTGTATAGTGTTTCTCCTCCTGGAGTATTACTTCTCCGCCACTCTAAAGATTCTTGGTAGGAAGGAACCTCCAGGGCTCACCCTCACTATGGAAGTTTGAGACCATTCCTTCCTCCCCTCAAGGAAGCAGGCATATGACATTAGAATGCTCAGTAAATAGGAAGCTTCCCTTAGGGATTCTGAAGCTTATGTGAGTGGCCCAAGGCAGAACGGGTATAGTTGGAGGTCATTTGTCCAGGCAACACCGTAGTCACACCCTGGTCCTGCTAGGGGATCACTGTTGACATTCCTATTTCACAACTCTTTGGAGCTCCTCTGGTTTTGCTTTGTCCCCTGACTGGCTCTCAGGTCTGTTAATGCTAAGACACCATGATATCTTTCTACATGCTCCCTTATGCATGAGTGTTATTGGCTGTGTTGCTTATAAACCTATATCCTAACTGATACACACCCTGACAGTAGTGAGGACTGTCCAGTCTTTTGCCTCAGGATCTGATAGGGAGAGAGATTAGACAGAAAGAACAAGTAGAGTAACTTAGTAGAGGGAAAGAGGGGGCAACAAAATACCTTATTTTACCTTTTCTTACATCCTGCTATTTAACGTCTATGCAGAGTTGTTGTTCAGTCACCAAGGTGTGTCTGGCACTTTGCAGCCCCATGGACTGCAGCACGCCAGGCTTCCCTGTCTCTCACCATCTCCCAGAGTTTGCCCAAGTTCATGTCCATCGTGTCAGTGCTGCCATCCAACCATCTCAACCTCTGTCGTCCCCTTCTCCTCCTGCCCTCCATCTTTCCCAGCACCAGGGTCTTTTCCAGTGAGTCAGCTCTTCCCATCAGGTGGCCAAAGTATTGGAGCTTCAGCTTCAGTATCAGTCCTTCCAATGAATATTCAGGGTTGATTTCCTTTAGGATTGACTGGTTTGATCTTCTTGCTGTCCAAGTGACTCTCGAGAGACTTCTCCAGCACCACAGTTCAAAAGCATCAATTCTTGGGCACTTAGCCTTCTTTATGGTCCAGCTCACACACCATACATGACTATTCTTGAAAAGAACATAGCCTTGACTAAACAGAGTTCATCATGTGAAATGCTGGCCTGGATGAAGCACAGCTGGATTCAAGATTGCAGGGAGAAATATCAACAACCTCACATATGCAGATGACACCACCCTAATAGCAGAAAGAGAAGAGGAACTAAAGAGCCTCTTGATGAGGGTTAACGGAGAAGGCAATGGCGCCCCACTCCAGTACTCTTGCCTGGAAAATCTCATGGATGGAGAGCCTGGTAGGCTGCAGTCCATGGGGTCGTGAAGAGTCAGACGTGACTGAGTGACATCACTTTCACTTTTCACTTTCACACATTGGAGAAGGAAATGGCAACCCATTCTGGTGTTCTTGCCTAGAGAATCCCAGGGACAGGGGAGCCTGATGGGCTGCTGTCTATGGGGTCGCACAGAGTCGGACACGACTGAAGCAACTTAGCAGCAGCAGATGAGGGTAAAAGAGGAGAGTGAAAAAGCTGGCTTAAAACTCAACATTCAAAAAACGAAGATCATGGTGTCCAGTCCCATCATTTCACAGCAAATAGATGTGGAAAAAGTGGAAACAGTGACAGATTTTATTTTCTTGGGCTCCAAAATCACTGCAGAAGATAACTGTAGCCATGAAATTAAAGGATTCTTGTTTCTTGGAAGAAAAGCTATGACAAACCTAGACATCACTTTAAAAGCAGTTTAAAAGCACTTTAAAAATATGTTTAAAATCAGAGATATCACTTTGCCTACAAAAGTTTGTACAGTCAAAGCTATGGTTTTTTCCAGTAGTCACATATGGAGGTGAGAGCTGGACCATAAAGAAGGCTAAGTGCCCAAGAATTGATGCTTTTGAACTGTGGTGCTGGAGAAGACTCTTGAGAGTCCTCTGGACTGCAAGAAAATCAAACCAGTCAATCCTAAAGGAAATCAATCCTGAATATTCATTGGAAGGACTGATGCTAAAGCTGAAGCTCCAATACTTTGGCCACCTGATGCAAAGAGCTGACTCATTGGAAAAGACCCTGGTGCTGGGAAAGATTGAGGGCAGGAGGAGAAGGGGACAACAGAGGATGAGATGGTTGGATGGCATCACCAACTCATTGGACATGAATTTGAACAAATTCCAGGAGGTAGTGGAGTACAGAGAAGCCTGGCATGCTGCAGTCCATGGGGTTGTAAAGAGCTGGACGTGACTTAGTGGCTGAACAACATCAACACATCTTTTGAACTTGCTTTCCATTGCTGCATAGCAAATTACTATAAGTCAATTGTTTAAAACGGAACCCATTTATTATCTTGGAGTTTCTGTAGGTATGAGGTACGGGCATGGCATATCCAGGCTCTCTGCTCAGTCTTCCCGGGCTGAAATCAAGGTGTCAGCCAGGATTGCTATCTCCTCTGAGGCTCAAGGAACTCTTTCAAGCTCACTGGTGTTGCAGCATTCAGGTGCTTACAGCTCAAGGACTGAGGTCCCTGCCTCTCTGCTAGTTGACCAGGGACCCTTCTCAGGTCCTGGAGGCGACCCTTAGGTCCCTACCATGTGCCCCCTCTATCATGTCTCTCATATGGCAATTTGCTTCTTCCAGACTAGTGGGAGAGCATCTTTTTCAGCTTTGAATCTTTTTGACTTCTTCCATCTCTGACCTTTAGACCTTCTTTTGAAAGGGCTTACCTTATTAAGTCAGGCCCACCCTCACGCAAGGAGATGGGATTATACAGGTTGTGTATACCAGGGGCTGGGAATCTTGGGGACCATCTTTCAATTCTGACTAGCACAGCATACTTGTGAGGATGCCACCTGGAGAAGTCTGTTACTCAGTTCAACGTTATCATATGTATTCAAAGAAGATAAATCCATGGACAGAGTTTTTGTCGTGTAGGCCATCCCTGTGGCTTATGGGAGAGCAAGGTATTTGGGGTACCAATGTGGGAAGGCCTAGTAATACTTCCAGAATGATTGATAACAGTGTTAAGTAGATGCCTACTTTTATTGTTGTTGTTAATGACACTTAATTTGTGCGTTTTTGGTGTTTGTTTCTTTAAATGGCACAGCCTTTAGAAGGGACCATCTGATTAGAAGAATCACAACAAATCTGTTGCTCTAGTTAGAAAGAATGCCCTCTTCAGTCAGGGGGGTACCAGCCAGTGTCATTCTGTCACCCCATATCCTTCAGGAAAAGGGATCCTTCTCCCTCAACCATTTGGCAACATTGAAACAAAGTAATTATAATGCAACAGTGTCATAGGATCCATGACACCTGCTTTAAAAATAAATCTCCTGGCTTTGTTCTCCCTTTATTTTCAATAAATGCTCTAGTATTATTGCCACTGCATTAATCTAGCAGCAGGAAACCATTATCCTATGACAACAGTCTCTCCCATTAACATTATCTTTTAATTTTAAGATTGTTTAGATGACTGCTAGGAGCTACCAAATTAAGATAAAATGAAAAAAGAATTATTTTCTTTAAGCCAAGTATTCAGTCAAGTTACCCACCCCCAATCTTGTCTGTGCTGGCAAAAGAGACACCATTATTTTTGTATCAGATTACTAAATACAATTTGGGTATAAGTTGAAATTTCTAAAAATCTAGACATGCTTTCAATGTCACCTAGGAAATAACCATTAATTATTATTTATATTGTTTGCTCTATTACATGATATATTGTAGAAATTGAAAACACTGGTCATTTTTATAGGAAGCAATTGTAGTAAATAAAGCATAATGAAATCGCAATGATGGAAACTCAGGAAAGAAATAAAGGAAACATTTATCTAGTAGAGTTTACTCTGAGAAGTAACTGAATTGGAGAATGCAGCAAAAATAAAACAGGATGAAAATAAACCTAAATTAAAAGAAAGTTGTGGGACTTCCCTGGTGGTCTGGTGGTTAAGAATCCACCTTGCAATGCAGGGGATGCAGGTTTGATCTCTGGTTCTGGAACTAAGATCCCACACCCCAGTGCAGCCAAGTAAATAAATATTTTAAAAAAAAGAAAGTTGTGATTGTTAGTGCTTATTAGTGTTCTGACAAATAGACCTTATGCTGTCATATCATATTAAATGGTATCTGTAATTGTATATAAAATATATTACAAATATTTTTTTAAATAATAAGTTGCCTACTATTAATTAAAAATTATCTTTTATTCTATGAGCTGTATTGTAACACTTGAAGATATTCTTTAAAATCTTTCAGTATATATTCTGTTTCATTCTCATTTGTTCCAACAGTCTCAAGGTTTTCTTTTCAAAAGGCAGAGGCTGATACAACTGCTAATGAGGGATATTTCTAAATAATTATTGCAAAGTGATATTATGTATTCAACAGTCTAGATCCGTGCTTCCCTGCGCCCATGGGTAAACCACACAAAAGAAAATTCATAGAAACTGAGTTACTGTTTTAGTAGAAATTGTAGTAAAAAAAAATGCTTAAGTTGTGAATTCCTCATATTGTTAATGTAGTTCAAGCAGACCATCAATATATGTCCTATTTACTGATAGGTGCAAAATAGGTAGTGGGAGATCAATCAAAACCCCCTTCCATAAATTACCATGACTTCTAGAAATTATCAAAACTTCACTGGAGTGTCATACGTAGTCTTCCTAGCAATGAGTTATAGTCAATAATTCATTCCTGACTGAGCTGATAACAGGCAGATATTCTAATAATGTGCCAGGATTTACTACTGGACACAAACAGTAAGTAGAAATTTCAATGCAGTACTAAATGTTATCTCAGTGGAGAAAAGCGATAAAGACAGGACTAAGAGCGACATCTGGGTACAATGCTTGGATGTTTTAACCCTCTAATTACAACAAACATGTACAAAGGTAGTGTTGTTTAAGTTTTCATTCTTTCTTTGAAGCCAACTGTTTCCAGAATATTGTTCTGTAATGACTTCTCCTGGCCTTACTGTTAGAGAGCACAACAGATGGCTCTGAAAAAATGCTGGAAAGAAAGACTATTTTATTCTTGAGTTGTTTTCCCAAATTTTAAAATGGCTTGAATATTTTCCTTTTAAAAGAAACTCTCCCCACCCCCACGAAAGATTATCTTAGACTAAAAGTCTTAAATATATTTTCAGTGATTTCTTATCATACTGAGAAATCGACAAATTTGCTTTCTCTGTCAGAATGTTTTGAAGCTAGAAGTGGTGATTCATCAAAAACAATTTTATTATGAAATTTGATTTATGTTGAGAAATATAAATGATGACGTTATAATGTGTACCTCTGTGTGGAGGGAACACATTTTAGTCAATTGAGTTATCCAATTTTATTATTTAAAAAAAATCCATACCTGGTTCTTCTTTTTATTCTAAAAAATTATGGCACTGTATAGAGTAGAAATATGTGTTTTTCAAGTCTATGGACAGGTATGGATTGAACTCCCTTAATTCCACCAGGGTCATTCATTATAATTAGATGAATAAAATATCATATTTTCATCAATTTTTTTAGTGAGCAAATAGAGACCAGTATAACACTTTAAAATATTACATTTTATTACAAATCCACATAGAGAGAAAGCTTAATTATTTCAATACTATAATTAAAAGTGACAGTAACTAAGGAAGTTGTGGATTGGTGTATGTGAAATTTCTGAATTACTAGCCTTTCTTGTACCAAGAAAAGTTAATGGGAACATAGGGGGAATGAATTATGTTTTAATGCTTTAGTTTCTCTATCAATAAATGCTTATTTCCATCATCTTGGAGAGGAACAGTAATTAATGTTAAATAGAATTGCTATTTTCTATGGGATTTATAATTTTAATCTATATTGTTAGTAAGAATTACCTCACATTTATATACAAATCGCCCAGCCATTTACATATCCTCTTTTGTAACTATTACAAAATTAAATTTATCTGCAGTAAGATTTAACTCAACTTTAATAAGCACTGCCTGTGGGTGCAGTAGACTATTTTGAAGACCCTAATGAACATACAACATACTCACATACACAGTCTGATAATTAATTTACAGTGATATATGCAGAATATCACTGGTAGTTGAATATTATTGACAGAATTCAGTCCTGAAAGCTAGTAGGAGTAGGCCAAATAAACTTTCTTGTAATATCACCACTATGAAATATACTTCAAGATTTGCTGATGGTGGTTCTAGGGCAGAATTGGGAGATTTTTAAGTCCTGTTTCTACCCTGATAAGCATGTATGAAGAAAATGAGTCATTTCTTGCCACTATAATAAAAGTGGCCTTGTTATGTCAGGCAAAAGAATGTGTCACAGTAGTATCTTCTTTTTTCCCATCACCTTTCCCATCTTTCCCACGGTTTCAAGGAGTTTTAAATGTCTAATCAAGTAGAATAATTAAAAGCAAAATCTAATCACAAATTATATTTCTAGTCACAACAGTATTAATGTTTCCTTTTCCTCAGTGATCTTCCAATTGTTTTGTTTCAATAAAAGTAACTTTTTAACTATGATTTTATGTTACCCTATAAAAGAGAGGTTATGACAACTTCCTAAATACTGATTAACATAAATTTGGTGGCACATTTACCAAATAGAGACATATAGATTGCTTAAAAAAGAAAAAGACTTTAAAACAGCAACAACTTTATCACATGAAACATTTAGTGAGATATTTTTAAGTGATTTTGAGAAATACTAACAAAAAACAGTAAATTTAAAGTATTATCAATATTTAAAACCGATATAATTCTTTGAAGTGTAGTCTTTTAGATGAATTCATTATGAATCCCTATTCTCTTTAAAAAAGTTGTTTTATTGACATTTAGTTGATTCACAATGTTCTGTTAACTTCTGTAGTATAGCAATGTGATTCAATTATACATACACATACACATTCTTTTCATAGTCATTTCCATAATGGTTTATCACACACTATTGAATATAGTTCCCCATACTATACAACAGGAGCTTCTTGTTTGTCCATTCCATACATAATAGTTTCATTTCAGTTCAGTCGCTCAGTCGTGTCTGACTCTTTGTGACCCCATGGACTGCTGCACGCCAGGCTTCCCTGTCCATCACCAACTCCCGGAGCTTACTCAAACTCATGCCCATTGAGTCAGTGATGCCATCCAAGCATCTCATTCTCTGTTTTCCCCTTCTCCTCCTGCCTTCAATCTTTTCCAGCATCAGGGTTTTTTTCCAATCAGTCCATTCTTTGCATCAAGTGGCCTACTTCAGCTTCAGCATCAGTCCTTCCAATAATACTCAGGACTGATTCCTTTTAGGATTGACGGGCTGGATCTCCTTGCAGTCCAAGGGACTCTTAAGAGTCTTCTCCAACACCACAGCTCAAAAGCATCAATTCTTCTGTGCTCAGCTTTCTTTATAGTCCAAATCTCACATCCATACATGACTACTGGAAAAATCATACTTTGACTAGGTGGACCTTTGTTGGCAAAGTAATGTCTCTGCTTTTTAATATGCTGTCTAGGTTGGTTGAAGGCAGGAGGAGAAGGGGACAACAGAGGATGAGATGTTTGGATGGCATCACCGAATTGATGGACATGAGTTTGAGTAAGCTCCGGGAGTCGGTGATGGACAGGGAAGCCTGCAGTCCTTGGGGTCGCAGAGTTGGACACGACTGAGCGACTGAACTGAACTGAGGTTGGTCATAGTGTTTCTTCTAAGGAGCAAGTGTCTTTTAATTTCATGGCTGCAGTCACCATCTCCAGTGATTTTGGAGCCCCCAAAATAAAGTCTCTCACTATTTCCATTGTTTCCCCATCTATTTGCCATGAAGTGATGGGACTGGAAGCCATGATCTTAGTTTTCTGAATGCTGAGTTTTAAGCCAACTTTTTCAATCTTCTCTTTCACTTGCATTAAGAGGCTCTTTAGTTCTTTGCTTTCTGCCAAAAGGGTGGTGTCATCTGCGTATCTGAGGTTATTGATATTTCTCCCAGCAATCTTGATTCCAGCTTGTGCTTCATCCAGCTCAGCATTTTGCATGATGTACTCTGCATATAAGTTAAATAAGCAGGGTGACAATATACAGCCTTGATGTACTCCTTTTCCTATTTGGAACCAGTCTGTGGTTCCATGTCCGGTTCTAACTGTTGCCTCTTGACCTGCATACAGATTTTTCATGAAGCAGGTCAGGTGGTCTTTTATTCCCATCTCTAGAAGAATTTTCCAAGGTTTGTTGTGATCCACACAGTCAAAGGCTTTGGCATAGTCAATAAAGAAATAGATGCTTTTCTGGAACTCTCTTGCTTTTTTGATGATCCAACAGATGTTGGCAATTTGATCTCTGGTTCTTCTGCCTTTCCTAAAATCCAGCTTGAACATCTGAAGTTCATGGTTCATGTTCTGTTGAAGCCTGGCTTGGAGAATTTTGAGCATTACTTTGCTAGCATGTGAGATGAATGCAATTGTGTGGTAGTTTGAGCATTCTTGGCATTGCCTTTCTTTGGGATTGGAATGAAAACTGACCTTTTCCAATCCTGTGGCCACTGTTGAGTTTTCCAAATTTGCTGGCATATTGAGTGCAGCACTTTCAAAGCATCCTCTTTTAGGAGTTGAAGTAGCTCAGTTGGAATGGTTTGCGTCTGTTAATTTCAAACTCCCCATCCTCTCTCTCTTGGCAACCACAGCACTGTTCTCTATGTCTGTGAGCCTGTTTCTGTTTCATAGATAAATTCATTTGTGTCACAATGTATATGAATCCCTATTGTGAAATGCTGCAGTCTCTCTGACTCTGCTACTGTACAATACCTTCCCACTCCCTAGCCAACACCACCACCATGAAAACTGGCAGCCACCTACATGCCATTTCTCTTCTTTCTTCCTCATGACATCTGTTGGTAACTATCACTGCCTCTTCTCTCCACAGCTTTTATATTTTGAAATTGTCCCAGACTCAAGCTTTTCAGATTCACTTTGACTGAATCTTTTGATTTCAAGGGATCTCTATCATGAAAGCAATAAATGTAGGCAGATTAAAAAAAAAGGCAGGGCTTTCTAAAAAGACTGCCTTCAAAAACAATTTTACATTCCCTTTAAAAGGTTTAAATGTTTGTTTATTATTGAGCAAGAGCTGGGGCACTTTGATGTGGAAGTTGCCATATCAGCATCAAATAATCCGGCCTTTCTAGGGGCATAGATGGTGACATGGGTCTGTGTGGAACCTCTGGCTGTCTACAGGATATTCTCAGAGAACTGTCACCTGGAGAACAGAAAAATGATTATTATTGGAAGACTTAGAGGACAAGAAGAGAAGGTATGGACAAAGCATTTTGGGGTGAGTGGGAGAATGTGGCCTTGATTTAAGATCAGTACATTTAATTAGAATGTAAGAAAAGAAATAATTTGAGTTTCTCTTTCTTTTCCAAAGCAGTGTATTCTTATTTGTCATTCAAGGTGAGTAGCTAAATGATGAGTCTATGACATCAAAAGAGGTTTCTTGAACTGCTGGGATATTATAACATTATTATTTTGAATTCAGGCAATTTTACTATATACTAGGATTATTTTGAGCACTGTTCTGTATCAGTTTGAAGAACACTTGAACACAGAACTGCCTTACCTGTAATCAACTTGTATTTACACAGTTTTTGTAAATTTAGCATCAGTGAAAATAAAAGATTAACATTGCTACCCCATTCTATTAATAGCAGGCTCTTGCAGACCACAAATTGCCACAAATAGTACTACTGGTACTACTCAGATAAGGACTGCGAAATGCAAGGAATGCAGAAATAAAGACTACCCAGAGGTGGCGCTGTGGTTAAAGTACACCTGGATTTTGATTACATGGACTGTATTTACTTCCTACCCCTCTAAATAGAGACTGTTAGCCATCATCGCTTTTGTATTTCCATAACCACAATATCAGGAAATAAAGGTCTCTGGTAACATCCTCTCACCAACTCCAATCTGCAGGGACATGTGTAAAGTCTTCACTCCACTCACAATCAGAGCAAAAACACCATCTCCTAGGCCTTCCAAGCCTAGAGATCTGTATTCAAAGTTTTATCCATCCTTCTCTCTTCCTTTCCTTCCATAGAAACTATGATCCTTTGGACAATTACTTCGTGATATCTAATGTTTGATTAGTTTTCTAACATTTCAAAACAAAGATTTCATTTTAGTGTACATACTTTGGGAAATAAAGCACCACAATTCCTTCCAGACCTATGTATTAAATGTTCTGTAGAAAATAATGTTTTTATTTAAAAAAGAGGAAAGATAAAGATGATTTGGCTTGATTCCTTCATTTGTGGATGAGAAAATGAAGGGCCACAGCAGGAAATTTACTTTACTTCCACAGGTCAAATCAGAACCTAATTGCAGCCCACTAAGATCTTGTGTCATCTCATTTTGATTATTATAAATAATTAACAAATTGAAGCTGAACTAGGGAATTAAAATGTGTGTATTATTGTTTACTGGATTCCTTTCACTGTTTGGTTTAATTGAGTTTTCTTTACCAACCTTCGGGAACATTACATCGTTTTAAGTTGGCCTTCTTTAATCACACCCATCTGCAGCTGTTTTCTATCCACAACATTTTAATTATTATTATAGTTCTAAAGATTAAAAAAAATTTTTTTCATACATGCGCAGATTTGATCATAAAAATGAAATTTTAAGTTCCAATCAATAAAAGTAAGCCATTTCATTTCAAGGTGCTAGACAGATAAAGAGAGGCACGTTCTAACTGGTATTTAAAAATGTCCTCTGCTTGATGTTGTACGCAACGACTATAGTTTCTTTTGCAGACTTAGTTTTGATGGTTTGAAGACAGAAATCCCCCCAAACAGACGCTAAAACCATAGATGTTGAACATTTGCATTGTCTGTAGCTAGATTCTTCTGCAGGTCCCTTTTCTCAATCTAGCAGTGCTGTGTGTAATACAATATGAAAACTTGTCCCACAAGACTGGTTTTACTTAATGATACTTAGCAGAAGGGCTTTGCACTTTCATGATAATTTCCACCAGAAAAATCTCTCTGGAACTTACTAATAATAATCAGACCTAATATTAGCCTCAGATCGGAGATTTATTAAACCTATTTGGCAGAGCAGATAAAAGTTGAAGGACTAGGTATTTAAGCATCTAGGCTGAACTGTGGTACTAGAATGAGACACTCAGACTACCACCCTCAAAGCGTTCCTCAAAACTTGATTTACACTAGAAATAACTTTTCTTACTCTCCAGAGGCTGTGGGATTTCTAATATTGCGCTAACTTCCATCACTCTGAGAGCTAAGAGAAATTTGTCTTCTCATCCTCTACAGAGGGCTGGATACAAGGGGCAAGGGTTTTTTCCCTAAAGTTTTCCTGAACTTTGAAAGTAGACTGTGATCTTTTTTATCAACGTTGATAAATACCTATGAAATGCCTATTGGGCCCTTAGTTTATACATGGATTGATGGGAAGAAGAGGAAGTAAGCAGGCAGTGTTTTGGAACTACTGAGTTCCTGTTTCTACCTTGTGAATTAAACTTCCACTAAGGTTATAAATCTCTAACATGGTGAATTTAAAAAACAAAAACACCTCAGAAAACACAGCACAGATCTCTACAGCTCGGAGATCTCAGGAAAGCCTTTCTACCCTAACAGAGACCCATTTCCAAGGCAGCTGTGAAGTAAGTTTTCCTAAAGGGCTCGTCTCGGCGCGAGGGCCGGGCTGTCCCCGAGGGACTAGCGGGGCGGGTCCCGGGGATACCTCGTGCGCACGGAGGGCAAGTGGGTCCCCGGTGCCTCGACTCGCCCTCCCGGGCCGCGGGGAACCGCCCCGGCGGGGTTTGCGGCGCCTGGGTGACTTCTCCCCACCTGATTCCGGCCCTTCCCCGCTCCAGCCTCTGCCCGCTCCTCCGCCTGGTTCTCTCCCCCGCCCCCGGAGTCTCGTTTCAGTCATCCCTTTGTCCTTGCCCGGATTGGCAGGTTTTATTATTCCGCCTGAACAATCCGGCCGCCCAGTGGCTGAGGGTCGCTGACGTCGGCGGCAGAGCCGGGGAGTAGTTGGGATTTTGCTCTGTCAGTAACACATGTGTAAGAGCCGCGGAGGGAGCGAGCGAGCCGGCTAGAGGCCAGCGCCGCCGCCGCCGCCGCCGCCTCCGAGCCGGGCAGCAGCAGCCCCGGCAGCGGCGCAGGCTCCGGCGCGCCGGGCCCTGCCGGCCACAGCTCCCCGCCTCCCAGGAGCACTCGCCCCCCGGCCGCCGCCGCCACCGCTCCCGGGGCTGTTGTGTCTGCGGCCGCTCCCCGGCTGGAGGTGCAGGAAGCTCGGCCGAGCCGCTGCCGCCGCCAGCAGCCCCGAGCGAGCGGGCGGGCGCGCGGGAGGGAGCAGGCGGAGGAGGAGGAGGAGGAGGAGCGCGGGTGGGGCGGGGGCCGCCGGGCGGGGGAATATACAAAGTGAAGCCACATTGCCAAACTTGCAGCAGCGATTGCAGCAGTTGCTGCCGCTGCGCCGCGCTGCGCGGGCCGAGGGCTCCTGCAGCTGCTCGCGCGGAGCCGGAGGCGGAGGAGAACGGCGAGGACGAGACTGACACTTCTGCTCCCGGCCGCCCGCCACTTACGCGGGGCCCCCCAACCCAGCCTCAGAGCTGCGCGTTAAAAAAAAAAAAAAAAAAAAAACGGCCCTTAGCCCCCTCCTCCCCTTTCCTGCTTCTGCGAGAACATCCCCCCTCCCTCCAGCTCCGCCAGCCGAGGCGCCCCTTCCTTGGAAGCCGAGCGGCTTCGCTCGCATTTCGCCGCCGTCGCCTCTCGCAATATTGCAATATAGGGGAAAAGCAGGTAAGGGGACGGCTGGGGAGCTGCGGGCAGGGAGTGGGGAGAAAGAGGAGAGGGCCGATCTGGGCCGGGGCTGTTTTCTTTGGCTTCCTTCCCTTGACCGTCCCAAATTGCAAGTAAACAATACGTCGGCTTAGATAATGCGCGAGTCTGAAACTACCGAGGCCGGCCTGCGAGCTAGCACGGAGGACAGCCCCGGGCCGCCAGCTTTGTAGCGGTTCCTGCTTACAAAAGGGTTCTTCGTGGAGATGGGGCTGTTGGAGACCTTGCGGGGGTGGGGTGGGTATATTTTCAGTTCCGAAGGGAAAGGCTGGAGGTGCTATAAGGGTTTTAAGTCTGAGAAGTAGTGTGGGGGAAATAGTCACGACCCTCCACTCCACCCCCCCCAAAACACTAATTTTGAAACAGTGGCAGAAAGGATCTAAGTGAGCAAGATTGGGTATTGCTGGTTCTTTTAAAAAAAATTCCTCTTGGCTTATAAGTCTTTTGTTCCAAACCAGAAGAAATCCGGTGAATCACCTAATTAAAATCAAGACATGAATTAAGCATCCATTTTTGTACTACAAATTGCCAGCGCTACGTTTGTCCCTCCCTTGGTCTCCATTAAAAAACACCAGAGACGTTGTTAAAGGGGGGCAGATTTTGCCTCTAGCTGCCAGTTCTGCTTTCTATTTCACTGACTATCCCAGGACCTAAATTGCTTGGCTATGTAATTACTAGAGTATAAGCCTATTTAACTTAAAAGCTTTCTTTCTTTTTTTTCCCCAACTTAAATGAAACTTGATGAGGGCCCGTCCTTAGTTATCAGGGGAGTCAGTTTCTGGTCAGTCCTCTTGATTCATCTCTTTTAGATTTAATCAGCATTAAGGTATTGCTTGTCCTTAAGAGCTTTAGCTAATGGGGTTACTGGATGCTTTTCTCAGTGTAGTGTTTCCTTTAAAAAAAAAAATACATATATATTTACCTCTCACCAAAGATGGGGGCGGGGAAGAGCTTGGAATCTCCTCCCTCCCTCTCTTTTAAAAAGGAATTTGGAGCGATTAAAACGGGGAGGGTGGGGGGCAGGGGTTGTTTAAAGACCTAGGGCAGGAAATGCAGATTCATTTGGGTTAGGGCAAATTGTAACAAAAAGCAATTCCTCGAGTAAATGCATCAGATAAATCAATTTACATAAAGGTATGATGCATTCGGATAAATGCAATGCTAATGGGTTTTAGAGTGGTCCTGTTTCCAAAGTCTCAGGGTTTTGTTACAGCTTAATTGGTGCAGTTCTTATTCTGGTTTATTGTGCGGTCACTGGACACACGTTCCGGGACTCTTTCGGAGGAAATGTGTTTAAAATCGGCCTATTTAAGGAACCCGAGTCCTTGTTTAGTTCCCTTCCCCTCATATTTTTTTTTCCCTCCTGCAGTAGCCAAGTTGGGCTGGGGACAGGCAAAGTTCGCCCTCTCCCTTCTGAGGTATCAGCTGAATGTCTTGAGCAGATAGCTGGGAGCCTCGAGGGGAGCCCACACTCTCGGCTTACAGAGGACAAAGACAAAACAGGCTGCTTAATTGGCAGTAAATAACTTGATCTTTTTATAGAATAAGTGACTGGAGGAACACGAGGACTTTATTGGACTCAGGATTGGAGGCAACAAATTAATCGGTTTAGGCTAAGCTTTATAAATTGATTCCTATATTATACCCCAGTTGCTTCTCTAGTGACATTCATTAGAAAGAGTGGGAGATTTTTAAAAAGCAGTTTTTGGTGACGGCAGGACTGGCTCGGAGATAACTTGTGCATCTTTTACAGTTCCTTCTCGCGTATTATCTGTAACGCACCCCTGGCTTCCCCCCGCCCCTTTGGAGGAACAAAGCTTTAGCATTTAAATTGCTGATCAAGGGCAGATTAGTGAGACCAAAGTGGAGAGTGTTTGTATAGGAAGTTAACAGGCATCCTAAAGTTCAATGATCTATTATTCTTGCCTGTGTCCTGAAAACCCAGAGAAAACACTGATTGATCTTCAAAATGAAATGAGATTTGGAACAATAATGATGAGATGCCTGCTTACCCTAGTGGTCATAACCAATCATCTGAATGAGCAAAACCTGTAAGCAAATGGACTAAACCTTCCCCCAACCTCTTGACTGAGGGCATGCCCAGGAGTCCTACACCAGGTTTTCTAATCATTGGCATGTGAAAGAATCCAGAAGAGACATTGCCCCTAGCCACAGTATAATTGGTTATATACATACAGCATAAACATACGTTTACTGGACAGTGGACACAGGAATACTGAATTAGAAAACATACCCAAGTGACTCCACCAGGAATCTAAGAAGAATAGACAGCAGAGAGGGCTTTCTAAAGCCCCAAACAATCACAGTAATTCACTTCCAACTGTTACCCTGCTGGCACTCTTCCTAAGCAGACAGCGGAGGGCTGCTGCATCTCTCAGATAACAAGGTAATTAATGTTAAAAAGGAAGACCATATTGAGGAGGGTCAGTGGTAGTTTCAGAATTATAAAAAGGTAGAATTAAAGAGCCTATTTCCATTTGGCGCTTTTTTTTTTCTTAAGGCTTATTTTAAAAAGATTTGAAAAGGCAGGGGTAGAGATGTGAATAAACAAAAGCTATTATAGGAAAATGAAATTCCTTTCCTCTTGGCCTCTTGTTATTACAGAACTTTTCTGAAGCCCCAATGGCATTTTATAACCCAACTTTCCAAAATTATTCATCTACTTAAAAAAAAAAAAACACAGATCATAGAATATTCATAAACACCTTTTAGGGTGATGCCATCCTTTCAGGGTGCCCCAACTTTCCACCCTGATTCTCTACTTTTCAGGTAAATACATAATCACTATTTTTTAATTATCCAAACTACAGTGACTGTCCCATAACATCTGGAGAAATTTTACCATCAGAAGATACTGATGGGCTTGCAGAAAGCTATATGGAAGGATTACATAATATTTGCTTTTCCCAGGGAGCGCTAGTGGAAAGAATACACCTACCAATGCAGAAGATGTAAGAGATGTGAGTTTGATCCTTTGGTCAGGTACATACCTTGGAAAAGGCATGGCAACTCCCTCCAGTACTCTTGCCTGGAGAGTCCCATGGAGAGAGGAGCCTGGAGGGCTGTCCATGGAGTCACAAAGAGTCAGACATGACTGAATTGACTTATCATGCACATAAGATTTAAATGTACATCAGCAGATAAATGGATAAGAAAGCAGTGGTACATATACACAATGGAGTATTACTCAGCCATTACAAAGAATACATTTGAATCAGTTCTAATGAGGTGGATGAAACTGGAGCCGATTATACAGAGTGAAGTAAACCAGAAAGAAAAACACCAATTCAGTATACTAACACATATATATGGAATTTAGAAAGATGGTAATGATAACCATGTATACGAGACAACAAGAGAGACACAGATGAATAGAACAGTCTTTTGGACTCTGTGGGAGAGGGAGAGGGTGGGATGATTTGGGAGAATGACATTGAAACATGTATACTATCATGTAGGAAACAAATTGCCAGTCCAGGTTCGATGCATGATACAGAATGCTTGGGGCTGGTGCACTGGGATGACCCAGAGAGATGGTACTGGGAGGGAGGTGGGAGGGGGGTTCGGGATTGGGAACACGTGTACACCCATGGCGGATTCAAGTTGATGTATGGCAAAACCAATACAGTATTGTAAAATAAAATAAAGTAAAATTTAAAAAAAAAGAGAAATTTATTATTCTTTCAAATCTATGACATTTATGTCATAATAAATAGCAATAGTAAATGTGGTCTTTAAGTAACTATGAAGCATAAGAAAATATTCTGCCTTATGCAGCAGCTAGAGAAATGAAAATAGATAGCTAATGAGAATCTGCTGCATGCCTCAGGAAACTCAGACAGGAGCTCTGTATCAGCTTAGAGGGGTGGGATGGGGAGGGAGATGGGAGGGAGGTTCAAAAGGGAGGGGATATATGTATACTTATGACTGATTCACGCATGTTGCAGTTTGACAGAAAACAACAAAATTCTGTAAAGCCATTATCCTTCAATTAAAAAAAAATTATAAAAAAATAAAATAGAAATGAGACCTTGAGAAATATTATTAGGCTTTACTTAGAGAAGATGTAATCATAAACATGATAATAGTTAACATGTACTAAACACTTACTCTGGGCTTCCCTGGTGGCTCAGTGGTAAATAATCTACTTGCCAATGCAGGAGACTTAAGAGACATGATCCCTGGGTTGGGAAGATCCCCTGGAGTAGGAAATGTCAATCCAATGTAGAATTCCCAGTCCCATGGACAGAGGAGGCTGGTGGGCTACAGTCCACGGGATTGTAAAGAGTTGGACACGACTGAAAGACTAAAAAACAACAAATATTTATTCTCTGTAAATACTAGACTTAGTATTCTAATACATTGAAACATTTAACACATTTAAATTGCAAAACAACCCTAACTGGTAGTTATGACTTTCATCCTCATTGTTATAACATGAGAAAAGAAGACTGAGGCACAGAGAAATTGAGCAGCTTACAAAGGTAAGCTAATAAGTGGATAAGCAAGGATTTAAATGCTGAAATATAGTTTTGAGATCCATACCCTTTATCTATACACACAGAAGCCTTAACATAAACCATCTGGATAGCTGTGTAAATGAAATATTATATATAGCTTAGTTTTGAACATAATGTTGGATATGCAGGACAAGCTCTCTAGGAATGCTAATATTAATGGCAGAAGAAAGAAAATTATAGCAAATAGTATATAAATTCTGTAGTGTATTCCAGAAATGTTAGAACACATTACATTTTTGATACTATTAACTTATATATGTGTATATACCATACTCACACACTTAATTACTTAGTGATATCCAGAAACGATATCCATTACAGAAAGTTTTTAAAGGAGTTTTAATTTCTTCTCTACCTATAATGTCTGCTTTTGGGGGCTTCCCAGGTGGCACTAGTGATAAAGAACCCGCCTGCCAATGCATGAAACGTCGGTTTGATCTCCGGATCGGGAAGATTCCCTAAAGGAGGACATGGCAACCCACTCCAGTATTCTTGCCTGAAGAATCCCATGGACAGAGGTGCTGGTGGGTACAGTCCATGCGGTTACAAAGAGTTGTACATGACTGAAGCAACTTAGCACACAGCATGTCTGCTTTTTGAATAAGTATTCAGTGTTATTCTTTTTTATCATACATATAATTGATCAGTTTGGATTATAGCAAACTATCTTGAGTAAAATTACTCTCCAAGTCTTAATAAGCTTCTAGAGACTGTGTATATTAACAACTATTATCTTACATTCACAGTCAAAACAGGACAAGTTTAATGGTTTAATTAAAAGCCTGGCAGAGAGAGGAAAAGTCAGAATCTGGATTTCAAACTCAAGGAAACAGTTGGATAAAATGTATGATACTGGCTATTTCTTAAAATGTGCCTTAACAACATGTTAAATGACTATGATATGGAGCAACTATAGCTCCGGTTTTCCTTCCAACCTCTTAGTTCTGCTTACATAAGCACACAGCCCACCACCAACTCCACTACAGTAAGGCTGCAAAAAGAAATGCAGATCACTAAAGAAAAAGCTAAAGGGCTCACAACTCCCGAAAATGAGGTATGCCATAAACACAGGAAGAGGACAGTCCCCATTTCCAAGCAATAGTCCACAGAGCATTTTTCACCAAGGGAAGGTCTTCCTCATTAACCTTTAGGTGATGGCAACCGAGGGAGACAGCAGAAAAAAGGGGCTGGAACAGCTCTAGGAAAGATGACAATGGGTCAGAAGTAAGATGGGTTGTGGCAGGGATGATCTCTAAAGGAAAGAAAAAACATGGACATCAGCGACACAAATGGGAAGTGACAGGAAGAAACTGTTTGGGACTGTAAATGAGCTCAGTGGGAAAAGAATTGGAACATGCATTGGAGTGAAACCACTGAATTATGGGATTATGCCCCCAGAACTTTTAATATAGCAATATGGTCTCTCGACCCACAGAGCAGGCCTAGATTATTACACATCCTCCTGCCTTCCACATCCTGATCTGAGAAGTAGCAAAGTCTACTGTGACTGGAAAATAAACCAACCCTTTTCTTTTTTACCTCTCTTTGCTTCCCAAATTAGGGAGAAAACAGAAATGTAAATTTTCCCTGTGTGGCTGTACTCTCACTGAAAGGTGATACTTTAGAAAATCCTGGTGAGAATATTTAATTCTGTGTTTTCTTCTATCAGGGCTGATGTCCCTTTGAAGGTGCCTCTCCTGTTTAGAGCCTAGTATATTCACCTCTAACTCCTGTCTATAACAGATCTTTTAAAATGAAATTGGAAAAAATAAAATAAAATAAAATAAAATAAAATCGGGGATATAAATGTCTCAACGTATCCCATGTTTGAGCCTCAGGTGCTTCTTGACTGGATTTTCCCCCACAGGTGCTGTTAATAGATTGGAGTTAGTAAAGAGGCCCCTCACTCTGAAATTTAGGTCACAAACTGATTGCTCCTTGTTCAGCATCCACTTTGTAGGGAGAGTGTCACTCCACCTGAAATTAAAGATAGTTAGCATTTTTCTAATCTTGTAAAGTGTTGCAGACCTAATGTAAATGAGTCCAGTGGGGGTGCATCAGCTGACAGGTCCTGAACGCTGGACAGCCAGAATTGTGGGAACTGTTCACTTGACCCCACATAGTCCCATTTTCACCTGCGAACCCAAATAAACGCTTAATGTGCTGTGTGCTCAGTGCTGCTCTGCGTGCTTTACTTGCTTGGGAACAAATGGTATACGGTGAACAACATAGTCAGGAAGTAGGTTTGTTTGAGTTCAGTTTTTGAAACAAAACTTTTATTTGATGCCAGTTTTTAATAGAACACACACACTCACATGAAAAGAGTAATGTAAGTCAGAGATTGAAAGCAAACAAAACTCAGAGATCTTGTGAAACAAAGCACTGCTGTGTCTAGAATAAAATGGCTGCTTTACAACAAAGCAGGAGGCAATAGAGCTGTGAGGGCGTGGCAAAGGATGTGCTTGAATTTGTTCACATTATAAGCCCTTGCACTAGATGGAATTCTCCATCCCTAGGAAAAAATGAGTGATTTTCAGGGTTTGGAGAGATATATTAATTAATTAGAAGGTTTAGGGGGAAAGATAGCATGAGAATAGACTGGAAGTCCATCACCTCATCATTTACTACATACTGGATGGGATGGGGAAGGGGTACAGGATTTGCCAAAACACAAACATATACAGAAGATTGGACTACTTCCTCTAGGTCACTCCAGATCTCTCTCCAGAGAAGGAAGCATGATGATCCTTCAAGGTCCACACTCTTCACATGAGGGGAAGCTTTGGGAGAAACAAGAGCAACTACTGACCTCTGGCAGGTTTCACTTCAAGGTGTTATGCTACGGGATCAATTATGCAATTTTCCTGTCTGTGAGACAGATGCAAGAGAAAACATCACATGGCCTATGTGAGCTTTCACAAGTTGTGAGCAGGATTTCCCAGGTGAGCGAAAAGTATAACCTCAAGGAAGAGGGGCTTCACACTCTCACGGCTGGCAGGAGCAGGAAGCAGGGTGAGGAGACAGAATGAAGGGACGGGTGTATTTCAGTGCCTCAGAGAGCAGGGGTGGAGGTGACGCAGAGAGCACCAGGTGATATTCACACTCATTACTAGTACTATCCACAGGAGGAACTGACATGCCAGCGCTTGGAAGTGACCACAGCAGGGACACTGCTGCCTGGAATAGTTCAAGTGGAAATACAAAGTCTTGGGGAAAGAACAAGAATCAGAGGGGATGTTTTCAAAGAAGAGGAAATACATTTCTTTGCATTCCTCTTCCATTTAAAGTCTAGGAACTGACTCAGTGCATGCATGCTCACAGTCATTTCTGATGCTCTGTGACCCCCAGGACTATAGCCTACCAGGTTCCTCTGTTGATGGAATTTTCCAGGCAAGAATACTGGAGTGGGTTGCCAGTCCCTTCAAGGGATCTTCCCGATCCAGGGATCCAAACCACATCTCCTGTGTCTCCTGCATTGGCAGGTAGATTCTTTACCACTGAGCCACCTGGGAAGCTCAATTGGTCTAATAAGGGTAATCAAATGCCGTAGAAACAAAATTCTGGGACCACTATTTTTATTTTTTAATTAAACTTATTTATTTTAATTGGAGGTTAATTACTTTACAATATTGTATTGGTTTTGCCATACATCAACATGAATCTGCCACTGCTGGGCATACTATTTTTAAAAGGTGCTAGCACAATTGGCTTTGCACCAATATGAAAAATATAATTTCCAATAAAAACAAAACTCTTAATGTGGAGGAAATAATACTGAGATATATAAATACATTCAAATTTGTCATATTTTCCATTATTGGCTTATCATGTTACATACTGTATTTGCTATCAATTTGAGCAGGAAGATAAATACTTGTAAAAATTAAAATTATTTAAAAATAATAGAGCTTATGCCTTCAAAACACTGATTCTTCACACACACACAAAACAGAAAAAGACATGATCTATATTTTTATAAATGCTCTAAAGCAAATCATACAAAAGTGTTTTAAAAATAAACATAAGATAAAAAACAAAGTATTGAAATTATGTTTTAAAAGTAAATGTCTGAAAGATCAAAATATGATTCAATTTCAGCAAATTAATTATATTCATTGCTCTTTAAAAACAAATGTAATTTAATAAGTTTAAGAACAAATTTATTATTCTGTGTCATTTGGAATCAAATCAGTCAACCAATAAAAGTTTCAAGATCAATAACATCAGTTTTATTTCACAAGAATTCTTAGCAGACAATACATTAAGTATATATACCTTTTAGTGTAGGTGAAAAGAGAATAGAAAGTAGGAAAATATGATGAGAGTAAATCCAGAGAAACAAAATACAAGTCTACAATCCCTTATCAGAAATTCATGGACTCAATGGATTTTGCCCATATCATATTTTATATAATATCTCCAGCCATACTCTGTAACATATCATTTCTCAATATTTATCCCATAAATAAGACTGTCAATGCTAAATTGGTGTAGGTCAAGTTTTGTTGCCAAATGTGATTTGTTGCCAAACTAAAAGAAAAAAAAAAAAGTTGGTTTTCATAGTTTGCTGTCTTGTAGAATTGCAGAAGTAGGGTTATATATCTATATTTATATGCACACACAACACTAAGTACTTCATTGATGATGCATTTTTGCATCCTTTAGAAGTAATGTAACCAGATGTAGTAATTCTATGGGAACTTAAAAGGGAAGGGTTTATGTTTACTGACTTTCAGAGGACTTTGGTGCTATGCAGAAATTACAGTCTGGTGCTATGCAGAAATTCTTATGTGCCAGAAGGATAATGACTGAATTGGGGATGTTAACAGAAAGAGATTTACAAAGGGTGTTCAAATATAATTTCAAGTGATGTAAATGTTTGAAAGGTTGCTAAATAAACAGTTTTAAAATTTTAATCACTTCTTCACTAAGTTATTGAGAAATACATGGAGCTCATTCACTGTAAGGCTTTTCATCCTGGAAATGATATACACTGCAGGCAGGAATCATAGAGGATGATCCATACTTTGAAATGGTTCTTTGATCTCAGTAGGAGTCTTGGGATGGTGGAGTTGGTTATTATAACACTGTAGAGACTAAACAGTGGTTATAGTGATATGACCATGAGACATCTCTTGCAGTCCCTTACTGATGTTGATATGCCTAGAACTAAGATTGATAACCAGTTAACTCAAAACCCTGCTTAATGTTTAAGTAAAAACAAGAACAAAGCAAACAGAAATCAGAGGTCTGGTGAACAAAAGCCTAATATAAGTCACCATGATAGTCACAGATTTTCACGCTATGCCCAGACCCGAGTTATCTGTACACTGCTACTGCTGCTGCTGCTAAGTCGCTTCAGTCGCGTTCGACTCTGTGCAGCCCCAAAGACGGCAGCCCACCAGGCTCCCCTGTTCCTGGGATTTTCCAGACAAGAACACTGGAGTGTGTTGCCATTTCCTTATCCAATGCATGAAAATGAAAAGTGAAAGTGAAGTCGCTCAGTCGTGTCCGACTCTTCTTGACCCCATGGACTGCAGCCCACCAGGCTCCTCCATCCATGGGATTTTCCAGACAAGAGTACTGGAGTGGGGTGCCATTGCCTTCTGCAATCTGTACACTAGGAGTCCTTTTCAAAGATGGACTGTGTGACCCTGACAAAGAACTCTAACAATCCTGAGATGTACGTAAATCCCATATACTTTTCTTAAGAGACTTGAAATCATTTACCATGTAACTGAATTAGAGAAAGTAAATGGGGTCACTGGAAGCTGGATCTGAAGTGATGATAGTCTCTGGGCATTCAGGACACTCCATGGTTTGGATGTCAGGTGATAAATGGAGTTTTGCTCTGGGCCTGTCTCTGTTTTCACACTTCCAGAACATAAAGATGAAATGGATATGTTTAGCGACCAATATAATTAATTAGATACATTTATTCAAATGATCCTATTTCTAATTCTGTGACTTATCAAATGGAGCAATCTTAAGTTACTACTTAGGAAGTTAGCTTTGGTGTTTATTGGAGTTAATCTTTACATATGAAGAGTTATCTATCATTATATTATCATACAATTAATCAAAACTTTGTAAAGTTTGATGTATGAGGTTCTGCAAATCTTCTCTATCAGAAAAAGCATATGTAGAGGCCACTTCTTATCAAAATTCATTTAAAGGACAGCTTCCCAACCAATGTGCTACAGAAACAGTTACAGTATTAATTTGATAATTATAACACTTGTGTAATTAAAAAGTTCTCTTCACCAATTTAGAAATATATCTTAGAGAATACAACATGCATTGGTATAACTAAGTTCATTTTTTATAAATAAACTTACAAGTAATATATTTTATTTATGAAACATTTAGATGTCATATAGCATAATAATTGAGGACATGAGCTCTTTATTTACATACCTCTATGTAAATTCACTTTTACTAGTGTGTCTAGTGAGTGTGTGCTCAGTCATGTCTGACTCTTTGCGACCCCATGAACTATAGCCCACCAGGCTTCTATGTCCATGGGATCTCCAAGGCAAGAATACTGGAGTTGGTTGCCATTTCCTTCTCCAGGGGATCTTCCTGACCCAGGGATCTAACATGCATCTCTTGCCTCTCCTGCAATGACAGACAGATTCTTTACCATTTGCACTCAAGGGAAGCCCTCATTTTCACTACCCACCACCTAAGTGATCCTGGTCTAGTTTATCAACTTCTCTGTGCCTCAGTGTCCTTCAATTTAGATGAAGTTTCAAAAACATTTTTTCTCTTATACTTCACGTAAATCTCAAAATAAAGAACATATTATACTGCATTAGATTAAGAATCATAAGATCACTGAAGTAAAATGTATGTATACTACCAAAGACACAGTCGTAATAATTATGATGGTAACAATAATAAAGTATTGTTATAACAATAAAGGTTTAATTAAATACTGAAGTATAATTATTTAATCTTGACAAAATCATTATGATTTATCTATATACTAGCAACAAAATTTGGAAAATGAAATAAAACTACTATTCACAATAGATTCCCAAACTAAATTAATTACAATTAATTTAACAAAAGGAATGTGGCCTCTAAACTGAAAACTTCAAAACCTTGCTTTGAAAAGAGGATATAAATTCATGAGATAAACTTCATTCTTGGATTAGACAATTCAATGTTATTAAAACATTCATTTCCCCTAAACTGATCTATAGAGTAAATGTAATCCAAATAACCCCTTGGGATAAATGCCTCTAAAATCTGAGATAAAAGTAAATTTTAAACACAAACCCTGTCCCCTACCAGACTGTTCAAAAAATAAGGAGGTAAAATAAGAGCAATTTCAGAAATGTAACATCTGTAAAAATTGCATGTTATGCATTCTAAGATTAATGGAGCATTTGCTCCATCAAAATGAAGAAAACATATATAGCCAAGATGAATCTAAGGAGACATCACAAAACTGCAATGTGGTAACCTCGATGGAATTCTAGAACTGAAAAATGATGTTACATAAATAATAGGAACACTAGGTCTATATAGTCAAAGCTATGGTTTTTCCAGTAGTCATGTAGGGATGTGAGAGTTGGACTATAAAGAAGGCTGAGCATCAAAGAATTGATGCTTTTGAACTGGGGTGTTGGAGAAGACTCTTGAGAGTCTCTTGGACTGCCAGGAGATCAACCAGTCAATCTAAAGGAAATCAGTCCTGGATATTCATGGGAGGGACTGATGCTGAGGCTGAAGCTTCAATAATTTGGCCACCTGATACAAAAAAAACTGACTCATTGTAAAAGACCCTGATGCTGGGGAAGACTGAAGGCAGGAGGAGAAGGGGAAGACAGAAGATGAGATGGTTGGATGGCATCACCAACTCAATGAACAAGAGTTTGAGCTACAGCCAGATGGTGACAGACAGGGAAACCTGGCATGCTACAGTCCAAGGGGTCACAAACAGTCAAATATAGTTAGGCGACTGAACAACAAAAGAATATTAGGTAAATACTGTTACTGTTACTATTAAGTCACTTCAGTCTTGTCCAACTCTGTGCAACCCCATAGATAGCAGCCCACCAGGCTCCCCCATCCCTGGGATTCTCCAGGCAAGAACATTGGAGTGGGTTGCCATTTCCTTCTCCAGTGCATGAAAGTGAAAAGTGAAAGTGAAGTCGTTCAGTCGTGTCTGACTTTTAGCGACCCCATGGACTGCAGCCAACCAGGCTCCTCCGTCCATGGGATTTTCCAGGCAAGAGTACTGGAGTGGGGTGCCATTACCTTCTCTGAGGTAAATACTAGGAAATCTAAATAAAGTGTTGACTTTAGTTATGCAGGTCAGGAAGCAACAGTTAGAACTGGACATGGAACAACAGACTGGTTCCAAATAGTAAAAGGAGTACGTCAAGGCTGTATATTGTCACCCTGCTTATTTACCTTCTATTCAGAGTATGTCATATGAAATGCTGGGCTGGATGAAGCAAAAGCCAGAATCAAGATTTCCAGGAGACATATTAATAACCTCAGATATGCAGATGACACCACCCTTCTGGCAGAAAGTGAAGAGGAACTAAAGAGCCTCTTGATGAAAGTGAAAGAGGAGAGTAAAAAAGCTGGCTTAAAACTCAACATTCAAAACACTAAGATCACAGCATGTGCTACCATCACTTCATGTCAAATAGATAGGGAAACAATGGAAATTGTGACAGATTTATTTTCTTGGGCTCCAAAATCACTGTAGATTGTGACTGTGGTAGTAAAATTACAAGGTGTTTGCTGCTTGGAAGAAAAGTTATGACAAACCTAGAAAGCAAATTAAAAAGCAGAGACATCTATTTGCTAAAAAAGGTTCTTCTAGTCAAAGCTATGGTTTTCCCAATAGTCATATACAGCTGCAAGAGTTCGACCATTAAGAAGGCTGAACACTGAAGAACTGATGCTTTTGAACTGTGGTACCAAAGAAGACTCCTGAGAGTCCTTTAGTCAGCAAGGAGATCAAACCTGTCAATCCTAAAGGAAATCAACCCTGGATATTCATTGGAAGGATTGATGCTGAAGCTCCAGTATTTTGGTCACCTGATGCAAAGAGCCAATTCTTTGGAAATGATCCCGATGCTGGGAGAGGTTGAAGGCAGAAGGAGAAGGGGATGACAGAGGATGAGATGGTTGGATGGCATCATGCACTTAATAGACGAGTTTTAGCAAACTCTGGAAGATAGTGAAAGACATGGAAGCCTGGCATAGTGCAATCCATGAGGATGCAGAGTCGGACACACCTGAGCAACAACAACAATCTTAAGCAGAGCTCTGAGAGGGACTGTGCCAGTAGACAACAGATATATGTTCAGACTTGGACTGTTAATAGACGGCATTATGATAAGACTAACTGCTCATGACCTTCTGTAGTCCATACATTTTGCCCAGTGATTTTTATATCTTACATAAACAAGGAGTTACTGTAAATCCACATTTTCCCACCTATTTTTATCTGTTAGTTTCATTACATGGAAGAAGTTCTAGACTATAAAATGGTAGATTGTTTTTCTTCTTCAGATATCGTAATACTTGGCTGAGGAAATTGACAGTTTTATAACTCTGAATGTGGGACTCTGTTTGAGTTGACAAAACCAGTTTAAACCACTTTAATGTCAGATTTAGTAGTACATACCACTGAGAATTCAGAAATGTCTAGATACAGGTTTCTATCTGTTCCATCAGGATTCTTTCATTTATCTGTCCTCTGTGTGGTCCCTTAAGGAGATTCCTCACATGGTATAAAGATCAATGTCAGAAGTTCTAGGCTTAGTATAAAGAGGAAGTATCTTTTCTCCCTTTGAGTTGTATAAATTTATGAAAACCAAACACTACTGAGAGTAGCTGTGTTTGTCCAACTCTTTCATCCTTTATCCTAAACCAGTTATTTGATTAGAACAAGGTGGTAGAATAATTGATTTTGCAAACTTGGGTTACATTCCCATATCAGGTTGTAGGGTTTGGGGACAGCCCTGGTTAGCAGTTTTTGCAGTGGGGGAGGAGTGTTTCCTTAAAGCAACCCTGGACCTACATACCTTACCTAGAAATGCAAAATTGTATTTTCTTTCTCTTTTTATTTCCTTTCCAATGTCCCCCTGATTACTACTTATTTCCAAGGTTATAGAATTTATATATATGAATAAAAATGATCAATTTAGATAAATGATAACTTGAACTTCAATTATAAGCAATAGAGACATTGATTACTTTTAATAAGAATCACTTTATATTTTCTTTTCAGATGACTTTTTAAGCACAGGTTTAAAAAATTCCAAAAAATATTAACATCCTTAACTTAGCTTAAAATAAATGTTTTCTAAGGAAACTTTCTAATATTTCTGATTATTACACATCATTAATAAAGTTATAAAGATATATGATATCTAATATTTCAATAGTTTTCTTCTAATAACCATGAAAATTAAGTGGCTAAAACCACATTGGTAAACTTTTTAAATTTTGCCTTTTTTTGACAAACGTGTGATAAGCTTTCCCTCATGTAATTAACAGGCTTCTCTGGCGGCTCAGCTGATAAAGAATCTGCCTTCAATGAGGGAGAACTGGGTTCGATCCCTGGGTTGGGAAGATCCCCTGGAGAAGGGAAAGCCTACCTACCCCAGTATTGTGGCCTGGAGAATTCCATGGACTGTATACTCCATAGGGTCACAAAGAGTCAGACACAACTGAGCAGACCTTTTCTTTCTTTCTTCTGGTGGTGCAGGGTAAATAGTCTGCCTGAAATGCAGGAGCCACAGGAGACAGGGTTTCGATCCCTGGGTCTCTGGGTCAGGAAGATCCCATGGAAGAAGGCATGGCAAGCCACTCCAGTATTTTTGCCTGGAGAATACCAGGGACAGAGGAGGCTGGTGTGTTAAAGCCCATAAGATCGCAAAGGGTCTGACATGTCTAAAGCGACTTAGCACGCACACATGTAACTAATAATCTTCGTTTCAATGGTTTCTATTCACCATAAAAGCATATAATATTTTCCCTTTGCTTAAATACATATGTTCATGACTGTTCTGCACTTCATTTTTTTCCATTGATTTATTAGTGTATTCTTGCCTGTCAAGGTTTACATTAAGCCGTTATCCATTATAAAGTAA
The DNA here is from genome assembly GCA_006408695.1 of Aepyceros melampus. Classification (NCBI taxonomy): domain Eukaryota; kingdom Metazoa; phylum Chordata; class Mammalia; order Artiodactyla; family Bovidae; genus Aepyceros; species Aepyceros melampus. Next base: position 257,382 of record SJXQ01001034.1, read on the forward strand.
ATCCCACTCATTCTGTTTTAGAATGCCTTGGCAATTACATTTTCCTATGAATTTTAGAATCAGGTTGTCAACTTCCACACAAACACACACCCACACAAATCTGTGAAGGTATTCATTGGAATTTCAGTGAATCTGTCAATCAACTTGAGGATAATACGGTTACCAAGTTTTCTTCAATCCCTTTGTCTTTTTCTATCTCTATTTAAAACCATGATCATCATACATTTTTCCATTTATTTACGTTTTCTTTAATTTCTATCAATATTGGTTCATTGCTTTGGGTATCTCTCATTCAATGTGGTTATATTTGATTTAATATGCTACTGTATATTTTGTAAAGTTTATGTTTATTGCTACTGAAATAATTTTTTTCATTCCTATATTTCTGAGCACTTGAGTATTTTTAGCTGTAAGTATGTATGTGTGGTATGTGTGTGTCTGCACATATAAATGATTACATCCTTTAGCACTGCATTGTTGCCATTAACATGTTAATTTTATGAGTGAAAATAAAATTTTATCATCTTAATTCTCATTTCTTTAATTATTAGTAAGAGTGAATATTTTAAAATGTTCATTAGCCATTGTAACTGAATAATTAACAATTCTGCAAGCTACAGAGAAACTCTTATAAAAAATTAGCTGAATTCATGCAAAAAGAATTAGCCTTTTATTTAAGCATTGTTTTACACTGTGTAATGCCATTTACCTCTGACTATATTTTATAATAACATTTGAATTTTCAAAGTCCTTTTGTTATGTCCTTGTTATTAATTGGATTCACTTACCACATTACTGGGATGCTGAAAGTTTAACAATGCCAAGCTTTTATTTATGACAGATTGTGTTTTAATATGTTGAGTCCTGACTTAGATACAAGATTTATGTTATAAGAGTAAAACAAATGAATGTGATTCACCCCCTACTTTAAATAGTTGACTATCTAAATAGTAGTGTAGAAAGCCCTGTGTGCAGTCAAATACAATCAAGCCTGGGGAACAGAATCTGGAATTAGCCAATCATAAAATTCCAAATGGAACATACAATTTACTTTGCAGTTTAATTTATTTTGCCCTGTTGCTGTCTTAGATGTTAATGAATAATCCTACCTGGCCACCTGTGGTGAAATGAGTAGGTTGATGAAAAGACTGAATTTGAAATTATGGAAAAGTTTATTGAGAAGGATAGGTAAAAATAAAGGAAAAATTCATTTGTTAACCATAAGAATAGGCAAGGGAATGGAATTCACAATTAGAATGGAATTTGCATTCCGTTTATCATGTATGTTAATTTATAGACTTGTTCAATGAAACCTGGGATGTGTTCTGCCAGCCCCCACTTCCCCATAAAGCAGCAGATTCTGGATCTCCTCACCCTGCAGGTGTTACAATTAATTAAACCAGTGTTTCTATTTTGCAAGTATTATGATTGTGATCACTAATGGTGATTAGTCTAGATAATATTGTTAGGTTCTCACTTTCCAGCTTAGGGGTATTGCTTTCATTCTAAAGTGTTGATTGTTTCTTATCTAACTTTGAAAATATGATTAGATGCTTTTTAAACTGATGTCTCCTATATTGTCTAACTACAGAAATTTATATGGTAATTTAAAATCTGATAAGCTATGAGTGGCATAAGCGTGCATAATAAAGCAATCATAGCATTGACACATTAGGCAGAATTCAACTCAGTTTGCAAGGGGAAATGATCTACATTACATGCCGAAGAATTAGAAGGGGCATTGAAAATACAATTCATCAAGCAGAATTGTATTTATTTTATCCACTTTTTGTACATGTCTTGAATATTTTATTTTGGAATTTCAACAAGATTAATCAAGAAAATAAAGGAGAATATCTCTCTCATTAGCATTTCTTCATTCAACAACTATTTTTTTAATGCTAACTTTGTAGAACAAGCCACTCTGCAAGGCATAGGAAAGGATCAGATGCCATTCTTGACATTTAGTACAGAAATCAAATCACTCATAGTCTATTTGCCTTTTTACAATCTGGGTACAGATTTGCTACTTAGTAGAGAAGGCAATGGCAACCCACTATTCTTGCCTGGAAAATCCCTTGGAAGGAGGAGCCTGGTAGGCTACAGTCCATGGAGTCGCATAGAGTCGGACATGACTCAGCGACTTCACTTTCACTTTTCACTTTCATGCACTGGAGAAGGAAATAGCAACCCACTCCAGTATTCTTCTGGAGAATCCCAGGGACGGGAGCCTGGTGGGCTGCCATCTATGGGATTGCACAGAGTTGGACACGACTCACATGACTTAGCAGCAACAAGAGCAGCAGTAACATGACCATGTAAAATCTTTTAATCACAACTGTCCTTTTGTCAAAGGCAAAAAGAGAAAAAAATGTCTATTAAGGTTGTTCTGTGGATTATGCTGTATGTTAATAGCCCAATTTCTGACATAATAGACAACAATAACAAGACTTCAGTTTTTGTCCTGGCAGTTCTGACATGGGTCATGATGATCTAAGTCTCCTATACTTATACCCTTGTACAAGCATTGCCCATTGATAGTGGGCTGAAAAAAGTAAAGTGTGTCTTGCTTTTTAAAAACAGGATAAAATAAAAGTGACACATGTTATTTCATTGATTGGGTTAGAAGAGACCAAGTTTTCTCTCTGGTCAATATTTTTTATTGGTCCTCTTGTTCTCTCCGTCCTTGCTTGCTCCCTTTGATGAGAAAATATGTAATGTTGGAGAGATCCATACAATAAAAAACTGGGGCTTTTAGTCCACCAGACTGTGAGAGACAAAATCCTGCCAACAGCCACTGAATGAACTTGGAAGTGAAACATGCCCCATTAGAACCTTCAGATGTTTACCGCCCCTACCACTACTGTGACTATACCCTTGTAAGAGAGCTGGGCCAACATTTTTCTTTCAGTCTTGTGAAAAACCATCAATCAGTGAACCCAGTAATGCCAGGCTCTGAATCCTGATTCACAAAAATAAAAAAAATAATAAACATGAGGTGTTTTAGGCTATTATGCTTAACAGTAGTTTGTTCTCCAGCAGTGGCTAACTACATATGCCTTCTCTGAATCTGCAATTCCTAATCTATAAAAGATAATAATACATGACCGACTGACCTCAGAAGATCTTTATAAAGTTCAATTATGATAATGTTCATAGAAGAACTTCAACTCTCCATCACTCTAAAAAACATAATTTTAAGAAATAAACAAGGTTAACACAAATGATTGGTGTCACAAGGCAAGTAATTACCACTTCCTGAGCACATAGGATGTTTCAAGCACTTTCCAAGATATTTTAGAAACACACCTAATTGATATTGATATCTTATAATTGGGGAAACACATTTAAACAAGTTTCGTGATGTGCTAAGTGATGGTTTTGGAATTCATCATCCAGAGGTGGGTGAGAAGTCCATGTTATTTTCTCTGTAAAATTCTATTTTCCTGTTTGTTTGTTTTTAAATAAAACCAAATGTTAGATTTTTCAAATATGAAATGTCTTATGGTGAGTCACGTTGGTGGCCCACTAATATTTCCTTAATTGAGTGAGTACACTAATCATCCAGCTGTTGATTATTGGCTGCCAAAGTTTCCAGCTATCCCCTGATCTGAAGAAATCTCTTACAGAAGGGAGGCAATCTGAGGCTTAGGACTGATTGACACAGGCTATCACATGAACACTTCAAGTTGAGACCAACTCTTTGTAATTCGTACTTCAAAGTCTCCTATCAGATGAAACAGAAGCTAGCCTCCAGATCAGAGCACGTCTTTGCCTTGCTATTATTACTCTGCCCTGTCCTGCTTCCAGCACTCCATCTCTGAGAGTACTTCCTCCCTCGATAAATCTCCCTTACCCATGTCTTTGTCTCAGCCTCTGCCTCCAGGGAACTCAAGCTAAGACAGTCCTTTGCCTCTCTTATTTTCTACTTTGTCTTTTACACATTTCTATCTCCAAATTTCATGTACACATACACAGCAATATATTTAGTCAAACCTTTGGGCTATAATTACACAGGTTATTGAGTTTATAACAAAAGAACTAGCTTAGGTACAAGGAGTAGCAGCCGAAAGCTTGTGTTGTACTTTTGCTGATAGACTCCTGAAAAAGTTTTTTTCCATGGGCCTTTGATACAAAACCTGGTTGTACACTACATATGTGTTCATTACACAAGAAAAACTCTATGTTACATTAACAGATATTTTATATGTAATTTATAAATCATGTTCATTTTCTTTATAAAGTAATATATTTATGGTATAAAATTTTGAAAATACAAGTATTTGGAAAAAAAATGGAGAAAAAAATATATATCCTTAATTCAACTATACAAAAATAATTTTAAAATTTAGTTTCTTTTAAAGAAACTTAAAAAAAAATTATCTTAGTTCAAACTGATATTTTATGAGTCCAGAGCTATCAGTTCTTTATGAGAATTCTTGTTCTTTCACTAGTTATTATCCTTTGGGTACAAGGCGTATGTTATAAATATATATTTTTACTTTTTAAACAGAACTGTTATTACAATAGGACAGATCCAGTCTTTTCATCAGAATAGCCTTTGGAAAAGCAATAGGCTAAATTACTACAGCCTTTATTTTTATTAACTTTCTAGGACAGATTCCTCAGAACAAAGGCATAATGACGTCCTCTGCTTGGGTCTCAACATAGATACAACTCATTAGTCACTGCCCTCACCTTAAATCCTACTTGTTAAGGTAATTTTCATTCAAATGAATTATTTTATACTTTTATTTATATCACTACAAGAACATCATTATAATCAACTCAAATTATCCACACAAAATTCTAGGGTTATGTAATCCAGATACTATGTGACCTAAACTTAATATATGTGGGCCTGAAGATTGTACCCATAAAGCCCTATCTAGCCTTGTTCTCCCCTGTGTAGTCTTCCTTAAATGTGATTTGGCAGTGATATCCCCCTTAAGAATTCTGGAATGTTACATAGAACCTGATACGTGTCCAATAATATTAAAAACTATAGTTCCTCAGTGGATGATTCCATTATTTTAAATCAGGTGAGTGGCAGAGTTCAGAGATCACATACTGTCTTTGCAAGTTTGACCTTGGTCACTGACCCCTGAGATTACTCTAGAAATGTTTCTCAAGCAGATGTTTATCTTTGTCACTAAGTCTGTGTTCAAAATGGTTTATTTAGCAGATAAGTCTATTAAGTTGAATTTTTTTTTCTAGGTAGTATAAAATAATGAAAAAAGAACATAAAAACTTCCTCTTTGCATGGGAATCAGTCATTATCAGGTAAGGTGAGTGTATTGCAGACTATTCCAGCTGTTACGACTAGGGTGATTACATGGCATTACCTTCATGTGGCATGTTTATGCCTATTCTGTTCCTTAGAATATTTTTGACTATAAATATTAAAGCAAAATATATCAAAATAAATGTTTCATACAGACTGGTAAGCATGTACTTGTCTGTCTTTTAGTATTTTTTCTTTACACTTGATGAAAGTGAAAGAGGGCAATAAAGTTGCGTTAAAGCTCAACATTCCGAAAATGAAGATCATGGCATCTGGTCCCATCACTTCATGGCAAATAGATGGGGAAACAGTAGAAACAGTGTCAGACTTTATTTTTTTGGGCTCCAAAATCACTGCAGTTGGTGACTGCAGCCATGAAATTAAAAGACGCTTACTCCTTGGAAGAAAAGTTATGACCAATCTAGACAGCATATTAAAAAGCAGAGACATTACTTTGCTGACTAGGTCCGTCTAGTCAAGGCTATGGTTTTTCCTGTGGTCATGTATGGATGTGAGAGTTGGACTGTGAAGAAGGCTGAGCGCCGAAGAATTGATGCTTTTGAACTGTGGTGTTGGAGAAGACTCTTGAGAGTCCCTTGGACTGCAAGGAGATCCAACCAGTCCATTCTGAAAGAGATCAGCCCTGGGGTTTCTTTTGAAGGAATGATGCTAAAGCTGAAGCTCCAGTACTTTGGCCACCTCATGCGAAGAGCTGACTCATTGGAAAAGACCCTGATGCTGGGAGGGATTGGGGGCAGGAGGAGAAGGGGATGACAGAGAATGAGATGGCTGGATGGTATCACAGACTAGATGGACATGAGTTTGAGTGAACTCCGGGAGTTGGTGATAGACAGGGAGGCCTGGCATGCTACGATTCACAGGGTGGCAAAGAGTCAGACACGACTGAGCGACTGAACTGAACTGAAGTGATCACAGCAAAGTTTGAGTCCATTTGGACTTCAGTTTGGCAAACACATGCATGGTTGGTTGTTATATGTGAGGCATTATTTTAAGCCGTACATGGCACTCCACTCTGGCTATGGTGTCTAGGTTCTTCCCTTTTATATAATGCTCCCTCTCATTCCAAACACTTAGGGAGGTTATGAGTTCAGAGCTCTTGTTGAATTTCATAGTATTTAATTGTCTAGATTCTTCTCTTTATCCAAAACATATTGCAATATCCCCAGGGCAACAGCATCTCAATGCTGACTTTGATTTTCCTCTTTAAGGAAAATACACTTAAAGTTTTTTTTAAGGATGTATTTCCTTTCCAGATTAAAAAAAAAAAAGTCTTGTCTAGCTAAGATGGAATAAATTGTAAACTCAACATTATAGAGTTTTGACTGATTACCCAGCAAATATAAGAATGGTATGCAATTTTCATCTACCCAACAAAAATGAATACCATGAAATTCTCACTCTGATATGAAAAACACAAATAGATGCACACCTTGGTCGCCTTTATATCTATCTTTCATGAAAATATCATGGAACTGGAAAAAATTCTCACTGCTTTAGAAGAGAGCATGTGTGAAAAATAAGTCAATGACAGATTCCAAGGAGTGGTAACTTATCTACAACTACAGAAAGTTTCCTAAGTACCATTTGAGTTTTAAATGCTAGAAAATTAGAAGTGAAATATCTTGCTCTTTACAGTGAAAATCTTTTCCTGATTAGAAATGAGAGATAAGGAAGCCTATCACAAAGTTGGAAAGCCAATCTTTTCATATGAATGAAAAATCATAATCCATATACTCTGAGAAAGATCAGATCACAAATTTGATTTTGGAAATAGGGGAGTCACAGCCCTGAAAGCTGAGCGATTTGCTTAAATCTTTCTGTAAGTCTTGAAACTTAGCATCTCACTACCAACTAGTTTCATTCATAATGGCATGTACTCTCTAGTTATTAAAATAAGCATGTTCTCTTGTAATCCAATCACATTTTGGAGCACACCAATTATCTCAAAAGAAAGAATACAGTGCTTTAGGGCTTAAGTATCCCCATATCAGTGTCACACAGTCTGCTGCTGCTGCTGCTGCTAAGTCACTTCAGTCGTGTCCGACTCTGTGCGACCACATAGATGGCAGCCCACCAGGCTCCTCTGTCCCTCGGATTCTCCAGGCAAGAATACTGGAGTGGGTTGCCATTTCCTTCTCCAGTCACATAGTCTACCTACATTCAATTTAGATTTTACACACTTACACCTGATTCAAACAAAATTTCTGAGTACTAAGTCTCTATTTTAAAATGTGCCTATTTTGAATCAACCATCTAATTAGGAAAGATGGTGCCTTTGTGAAGATAATATCTTCAATATTTCATAAACAAAACTTTAAAAAAGAAAAGATAGAATAATACTATCTGCACATTTTTTTTTTATTGAAGTTACCTATTTCTAGGTACAGGAAGCAATAATTAGAACTGGACATGGAACAACAGACTGGTTCCAAATAGGAAAAGGAGTATGTCAAGGCTGTATATTGTCACCCTGCTTATTTAACTTATAGGCAGAGTACATCATGAGAAATGCTGGATTGAAAGAAACACAAGCTGGAATCAAGATTGCCGGGAGAAATGTCCATAACCTCAGATATGCAGATGACACCACCCTTATGGCAGAAAGTGAAGAGGAGCTAAAAAGCCTCTTGATGAAAGTGAAAGAGGAGAGTGAAAAAGTTGGCTTAAAGCTCAACATTCAGAAAATGAAGATCATGGCATCTGGTCCCATCACTTCATGGGAAATAGATGGGGAAACAGGGGAAACAGTGTCAGACTTTATTTTTTTGGGCTCCAAAATCACTGCAGTTGGTGACTGCAGCCATGAAATTAAAAGGCGCTTACTCCTTGGAAGAAAAGTTATGACCAACCTAGATAGTATATTCAAAAGCAGAGACATTACTTTGCCAACTAAGGTCCGTCTAGTCAAGGCTATGGTTTTTCCTGTGGTCATGTATGGATGTGAGAGTTGGACTGTGAAGAAGGCTGAGTGCCGAAGAATTGATGCTTTTGAACTGTGGTGTTGGAGAAGACTCTTGAGAGTCCCTTGGACTGCAAGGAGATCCAACCAGTCCATTCTGAAGCAGATCAACCCTGGGATTTCTTTGGAACGAATGATGCTAAAACTGAAGCTCCAGTACTTTGGCCATCTCATGCGAAGAGTTGACTCATTGGAAAAGAGTCTGATGCTGGGAGGGATTGGGGGCAGGAGGAGAAGGGGACGACCGAGGATGAGATGGCTGGATGGCATCACGGACTCAATGGACATGAGTCTGAGTGAACTCCGGGAGTTGGTGATGGACAGGGAGGCCTGACGTGGTGCGATTCATGGGGTCGCAAAGAGTCGGACACGATTGAGTGAACTGAACTGAACTGAGATAGAATCATGCTACTTGAAAACAAAGATCTCTGCATATGATGTAAACTCTACTTAATAGTATAAAAAATGTGTGTGCTGTAAATGCAGGATTTACCTCCATAGTGGCAAATTCTGAACTACCTTAAGCTGAAATAGCTTAGTCTAAGATCCAAACCTTTCTAGAGTATAATGAATGAAACAGTGATATAGATGAAGACATTTTGATTTTAAATTGTATACATATGTGTATATGTACAATCTTTATCAGTAATTCTTATGTGAAGGATTTTTTCTCCACACTACCAAGAAATTATCAGATACTTCCTGGGTGTCCTATAGGTTAACTGGATCAGTTCTGATCTCCTCCACTTGGAGATACATTCAGACCCCAAAGGTTAAGGGTTCAGTCATATAAGGCCACCCCCTCTCAAAGCTTCAGAAAAGTGAAAGTCACTCAGTCATGTCTGACTCTTTGTGACCCCATGACTATAGCCCATGACTATTCTCCAGGCCAGAATACTGAAGTGGGTAGCCTTTCCCTTCTACAGAGGATCTTCCTAACCCATGGATTAAAACCAGGTCTCCCACACTACAGGTTGATTCTTTACCAGCAGAGCCACGAGGGAAGCCTAGTAACTTCAGATGCCAACTGCATGTCCAGGTTGCCATCTGTGCTTTGTCCCACCAGAGAGAAATTGGAAGTTTCAAAGATCACCTCCCTTGAGTTTGATTAATTTGCTAGAACACTGACAGAACTCAGAGAAACATTTTACTTAGTAGATTATCAGTTTATTATAAAAGGATTTAACTTGGAACAGACAGATGGAAGAGATGCATAGACTAAGGTGTGAGGGAAGTGCACAGAGCTGCCAGGCCTTCTTCCAGTTCACCAGTCTCCTCAAATCTCCACCAGCCCAGTAATTCTCCAAATCCTGTTCTTACATTTTTATGGAGGTTTAATTGCATAGGCATAATTGAGTAATTATTGGCCATGGTCAGTTGATTTACTCTGCAGGTCCTCTATCCACCCTGAAGGTGGTGAAGAGAAGACTCAAAGTTTTACCCTCTTATTTTGTGGCTGGTTACCCTGACAACCAACCTTAGGTTTCCTAGGCAGTTTCCAAAAGTCACCTAATTAACAAAAGATTCCTTTATCTCATCATTTATGAAATTCAAGTGGTTTAGGAGCTTTGTGCCAGATATACATTTATTATAAGTCATAATATAAAAACATGAATGTATATGAATATTTATGTATGAATACTCATAGCTATGAACACTTAAGGTATAAAATATAATAATTACTCATATATGAAGACTTAAGGTATAAAGTGTAATAATTGCTCATATATTTACCACTCAGATATATGGTAAAACATGACCAGTATGCATAGGCATCTTCTCTGCTCACCCATCTGCTCTACCTTACAGACATAACCATAATACTGAATCATTTACTATTTTATGGTATATCATCCCCAAATAGCCATACATCCTCCCATTCCTATTCAGTGTACTTTTTTGCAATGTGACTTTTAATTCTCATGGAAAGGAAGAATTTGCCCTTCGCTATATCAAGTTTTCGTGGTTTTTTTTTTTTTTTTTCCTATTTGACTGTAGTAGTAAATTTGTATCATCCTGGCTGAGGCATGGTACTCAGAAATGTGCTCAAACATTATTCTGGATGTTTCTGTGAAGCATTTTTGGATGAGAGTAACATTTAAATAAGTGGTTTTTGAGTAAACAGATTATCCTCTATAAGGTAAGTGAGTCTCATCCAATAAGTTGAAAATCTGAAGAGAATGAAAGACTGACCTCCCCTGAGCAAGAAATAATTCTACAGTAGGGAGATATCAAGTACAAGTTGCAACATAAGTTTTCCCCTGGATCTTCAGCCTGCTGGCCCACTCTGCAGATATGTCCTGCCAGCCTCCATACTTTCATGAATCAATTCCAGTTAATCAACAAACACATACAGACTCACACAGAGAGCATTGGTGTTATTTCTCTTGAGAACCCTAATACACTGCTGTTTCAAAAACATGAAGCAAACAGAAGCTTGCAAAATGCTTGCATAGTAAGTCCTGATTTCTCTTTGTGCAAGTGGTATTCCTTGGAAACTGTGACCACCACCATACGGACACACCAAAGCTAGTCAACTACATGATAAGAGGCAAGAGGCATGATTAATCCCATCATTCATGTCAACAGAAAGCCTAGTTCCAGACACGGAAATGAGAAACTCAACTACCAGTTGCCCACATACGCATGATCAAGCCCAGTCAACACAACTAAAAATTCAGCATCTTAAAGCAACAACTCTTAAAATTAGCTCATATAGTTTCTGAAGATCAGGAATCAAGAAAGGTTTAGCTGCTGTTTCTGACTCAGCGCCTCTTCACTTCAGTTCAGTTCAGTTGCTGAGTTGTGTTCGACTCTTTGCGACCCCATGAATCACAGCACGCCAGGCCTCCCTGTCCATCACCAACTCCCGGAGTTCACTCAGATTTACATCCATCGAGTCAGTGATGTCATCCAGCCATCTCATCCTCTGTCGTCCCCTTATCCTCCTGTCCCCAATTCCTCCCAGCATCAGAGTCTTTTCAAATGAGTCAATTCTTTGCATGAGGTGGCCAAAGTACTGGAGTTTCAGCTTTAGCATCACTCCTTCCAAAGAACACCCAGGGCTGATCTCCTTCAGAATGGACTGGTTGGATCTCTTGAAGTCCAAGGGACTCTCAAGAGTCTTCTCCAACACCATAGTTCAAAAGCATCAATTCTTCGGCACTCAGCCTTCTTCACAGTCCATCTCTCACATCCATACATGACTACTGAAAAACCCATAGCCTTGACTAGACAGACCTTAGTAGGCAAAGTAATGTCTCTGCTTTTGAATATGCTATCTAGGTTGGTCATAACTTTTCTTCCAAGGAGTAAGCGCCTTTTAATTTCATGGCTTCAATCACCATCTGCAGTGATTTTGGAGCCCCCCAAAATAAAGTCTGACACTGTTTCCACTGTTTCCCCATCTATTTCCCATGAAGTGATGGGACTGGATGCCATGATCTTCATTTTCTGAATGTGGAGCTTTAAGCCAACTTTTTCACTCTCCTCTTTCACTTTCATCAAGAGGCTTTTTAGTTCCTCTTCACTTTCTGCCATAAGGGTGATGTCATCTGCATATCTGCGGTTATTGATATTTCTCCTGGCAATCTTGATTCCAGCTTGTGTTTCTTCCAATCCAGTATTTCTCATGATGTACTCTGCATATAAGTTAAATAAGGAAGGTGACAATATCAGAGCCTCTTACTAGGCTTTATTTAAGCTTTAAGCCAGAACAGAAACTACCTGAAAACTTGACTGTGGCCAGAAAATTTGCTTCTAGGATCACTTATGAGGTTGATCGTGGGCCTCGGTTTTTAACTAGCTGTTGGCTAGATGTTTTATTTCCTTATGTATCCATTGTTGTTGTTTAATTGCTAAGTCATTTGGACTGTAGCCTGCCAGGCTCCTCTGTCCATGGAATCTTCCAAGCAACGAGTACTGGAGTGGGTTTCCATGTCCTTTTCCAGGGGATCTTCCCAACCCGAGTCAAACCTATGTCTCCTGCATTGACAGGCAGCTTCCATACCACCGATCCACCAAAAAGTCCTATGTATCCAACAGTTTGATTGCTCAGTCATGTCCAACTCTTTGGAACCCCATGGACTGTAGCATACCAGGCTTCCCGTTCCACCACTACTCCTGGGGCTTGCTCAAACTGATACCCATTGAGTTGGTAATGTCATCCACCATCATCCTCTGTCATCCCCTTTTCCTCCTGCCTTCAGTTTTTCACAGCATCAGGGTCTTTCCCAGTGAGTCAGTTCTTCCCATCAGGTGTACAGAGTATTGGAGCTTCAGCTTCAGCATCTGTCCTTCCAATGAATATTCAGGACTGATTTCCTTTAGGATGGACTGGTTGGATCTCCTTGCAATCCAAGGGACTCTCAAGAGTCTTCTCCAACACCACAGTTCAAAAGCATCAGTTCCTCAGCTCTCAGCTTTCTTTATAGTCCAACTCTCACATCCATACGTGACTATTGGAAAAACTATAGCTTTGACTAGACGGACCTTTATTGGCAAAGTAATGCCTCTGCTTTTTAATGTGCTGTCTAGGTTGGTCATAAGTTTTCTTCAAAGGAGCAAGCATCTTTTAATTTAATGGCTGCAGTCATCGTCTGCAGTGATTTTGGAGTCCAAGAAATAGTCTTTCACTGTTTGCATTGTTTCCCCATCTATCTGCATTGAAGTGATGGGACTGGATGCCATGATCTTCATGTTTTGAATGTTGAGATTTAAGCCAGCTTTTTCACTCTCTTCTTTCACTTTCATCAAGAAGCTCTTTAGCTCTTCTTAGGGCTAGTCATAAATGTTTCTGTTGACTTCCTTCAGAATAACGGATCCTAGAGGGAAAGCAAAGATCATCCAAGACAGAAACTGAGGTTGTTTATGTTATAAACCTGGAGGAAATATAATGGCATGTTACCAGATGCACTAGTTACACAGACCTTCCCTGGTATATCAGGGAAGGGATTACAGCACACATGTTTATCAAGAACAAGGGCTCATTGAGTTCCTTTTTAGAGGTTGGATATCATATATTTATGTCTTTTGGTGAAGACTTAATAATAATTCTTTTTCAATAGAGCTTTTGCTATATTTAGTCTAAGACCTTTTCTTTTATGGTTGGTTATTTTTACAAATGACATTTTTTTTTTAAAGTACCTTCAAAAATTCTCCTGAGGATATGCAAAAATGAATACAACTGACTTGTCTATATTGAACTTTCCTAAGATCTTTTTACTAATTCTGAAAGTAAATCTGCAACTTATGTTTTGATACAAACCTGGTTCTCACCTAACAGAAGCAGAAGATATTAAGAAGAGGTGGCAAAAATACACAGAGTAACTATACAAAAGAGATCTTCATGACCCAGATAAACAAGATGTTGTGTTCACTCACCTAGAGCCAGACATCCAGGAATGTGAAGTCAAGTGGGCCTTAGGAAGCATCACTACAAACAAAACTAGTGGATGTGATGGAATTCCAGTTGAGCTATTTCAAATCCTAAAGGATGATGCTGTGAAAGTGCTGCACTCAATATGCCAGCAAATTTGGAAAACTCAGCAGTGGCCACAGGACTAGAAAAGGACAGTTTTCATTCCACTCCAAAAGAGAGGCAATGCCAAAGAATGCTCAAACCACTGCACAGTTGCACTCATCTCACACACTAGTAAAGCAATGCTCAAGGTTCTCCAAGTCAGGCTTCAACAATATGTGAACCATGAACTTCAGATGTTCAAGGTGGATTTAGAAAAGGCATAAGAACCAGAGATCAAATTGTCAATATCTGTTGGATCATGGAGAAAACAAGAGAGTTCCAGAAAAACATCCATTTCTACTTTATTGACTATGCCAAAGCCTTTGACTGTATGGATTACAACAAACTTTGAAAAATTCTTAAAGAGATGGAATACCAGACCATCTGGCCTATCTCTTGAGAAAAGCAACAGTTAGAACTGGACATGGAACAACCGACTGGTTCCAAATCGAGAAAGGAGTATGTCAAGGCTGTATATTGTCATCTTGCTTATTTAAATTACATGCAGGGTACATCATGTGAAATGCCAGCCTGGATGAAGCACAGGCTGGAATCAAGATTGCCAAAAGAAATATCAGTAACCTCAGATATGCAGATGACACCATCCTTGTGGCAGAAAGTGAAAAAGAACTAAAGAGTCTTTGATGAGAATGAAGGAGGAGAATGAAAAAGTTGACTTAAATTCAACATTTAAAAAATCAAAGATGGTGATATCCAGTCCCATCACTTTATGGCAAATAGATGGGAAAACAATGCAGTGAGAGACTTTATTTTGGGGGCTCCAAAATCACTGCAGATGATGACTGCAGCCAAGAAATTAAAAAAACAAAACAAAACAAAACAAAACAAACAAAAAAAAAAACGCTTGCTCCTTGGAAGGAAAGTTATGACCAACCTAGACAGCACATTAAGAAGCAGAGACATTACTTTGCCAACAAAATCCTGTCTAGTCAAAGCTATGGTTTTCCGGTAGTCATGCATGGATGTGAGAGTTGTACTATAAAGAAAGCTGAGTGTTGAAGAATTGATGCTTTTGAAATGTGGTGTTGGAGAAGACTCTTGAGAGTCTCTTGGACTGCAAGGAGATCCAACCAGTCTATCCTAAAGGAAATCAGTCCTGAATATTCATTGGAAGGACTGATGCTAAAGCTGAAGCTCCAATACTTTGTCCACCTGATGGGAAGAACTGACTCATTGGAAAAGACTCTGATGCTGGGAAAGATTGAAGGTGGGAGAAGGGGATGACAGAGGATGAGATGGTTGGATGGCATCACCAACCCAATGGACATGAGGTTGAGTAAACTCTGGACATTGGTGATGTACAGGGAGGCCTGTCGTGCGGCAGTCCATGGGAGCACAAATAGTCAGACATGGCTGATCGACTGAATTGAGCTAAAAATACCCAGTCATATAATCAACAACTAATGAGCACTTTATTTCAAACTTTCTAGTTTTCCTTATAGAGTGATAGCAGGTATCATTTCTCTAATGTGAAACTAAGTCTTAACCTTCAGTATTAAATCTGATGTTTTTCCTACACTGTGGCATTTAACAATTAGAAGTCTCCTATTATGATTAAGCTGAGAACTTATTAAGGAATGAATCCTGAATTTCATTTAATGATTTTAGTAAATCTGTTGAAATGATTATTCTTTTTTGCTCATTTATGTATTGATGTGGCTAATATGTCAATTTCTTTAAATTAAAAACCAATCCTGCACTAGCAGAAATAAACCCAACTTGGTCAGGCTATGCTTTGTTACATGCTGTATTTTACTTTGTTATTATAAATGTATTTGCATCTGTGTTCAATGAGAGTAGACTAGTTTTCATACCTTCTATTAGCTTTGTCAGTTTTTATATTAAAGCAATGATAATCACATAAAGTTTGAAAGAGTTACTTTTTTCATTTTTTTAAAATTGTTTCAAATTATATTTACTGATTTTTGCTGCAAATTATTTATAAAATCAACTTGGCCTGATAGTCTTTTAAAATAATTTGAAGTTAAAAAAAAAGTATACTTTAGTCAACAGTTTTAATTGTATTAAGCAGTCTTTTTATAGAGATTTCCTTTTTTTTTTTTTGAGCAAAGATTGACTTTTAAAGGAATAATTCTAATTCATCTAAGTTTCCAATTTAAAATGTAATTTTTAATAAACTATTAACTGTATAAGCTTTCTTTAATATATATACACAAATATAAACATATTTATGTAACTTGTAATTCTAATATTGCTAATTTATGGCCTATTTTTTAAGATATTCTTAAGGTTTCAATTAAATTAGTTTCAGAACCAACTTTTAGCTGTCTTATTTTTCTTTGCCTTATATTACTTTCATATCTCATTAGCTTTGAGTATTCATTCATGCATATCTTTTATAGTATTGAAGGTTATTCTATGATTCCTTTTATAGTTATTTAATTCAATGTTTAGATTAAAAATTGTCAGATATTTTTCTCAAAGCTTTGCTAACATTGGCATAAAATTATGTCATGTGGTATTTCATTATTATTCATCTTAGAAAGTAACTATGGAATTAAATTCTCCAAGTGATTGATTTAGTTCTGCTTTCCACAGTTTTTTGGCTGCACAGGGCCATGACATGTGTGATCTTAGTCTCCAGACCAGGAATTGAACCCACACCCCCTGCATTGCAAGTGCAGAGTATTAACCACTGGACTGCCNCTGCATATCTGAGGTTATTGATATTTCTCCCAGCAATCTTGATTCCAGCTTGTGTTTCTTGCAGCCCAGCGTTTCTCATCTATGTATACTATATACAAATGTATGCATGTATACACATGTACAAATACACACACGTTTTCCTGCCTTTACCTCTTAGATCAGATCTAAATATCCCACCCTCCACAATGTAGATCCTAGACCCTGCATCTGATTTTCTGATAGCTTGCCATTCAGAGAGCTCCTTCCCTGTCCCTACTGAGTCTCACTCCCAGACTTTGTTCATGAAGGTGCTCTTGCAAAATTCTATTCCTCCTTATTTGCCAAATAATCCAAATTGCTTCCTTAAAAACCTGCTTTAAAAGGTAGGGCCATGCATGACAAATAGTCACCCACACAGGGGTAATAAAGTGGAGAATATATGGGACAAAATGTAGTAAAGAAATGCTTGTGACTTAAAAAAAAAAAAAAAGTGGAATGGAATAGAATACAATAGAATGTAGGGCCAAAAATTCTTTTCAAACTGAAATTCTTTGAGATTACCATTTTTTAAAAATTCAAACAATATAAAGTAACTTACATAAAGAAATGTATAAAGTAGTAATTGAAAGGTCATTGGCATTCCTCCTCCATGGATACACTTGGTGTTGTTTTCTAAACCCACCCAGCCATTTAGAATTTAAGAGACTTCTAGCTCATTCCTCTATTCTAATACATTTCTGGAAATCATGAAGCTTTTATTTTTTCATATCACTATTTAAATGTTTGGTTCCTTACATAACTAAGTAACAAATAAAGTTAAATGAGTTGAAAGTATGCTTTTAGAATTCTAATAAAAACATTCATAAATATGGGTTTGGGATAGCAATAGTAAATGTATTACAATCTTGCTATTATACAATCTACCTGATCAAGATGAGAATATAAATTTTTTGCTACAATTACTTCCACATCTGTATTGTCTTCCAGAGAATAAAGGTCAGATTTCCAACTTCCTATTTTTAATAATCAATAGGGCCTAGCCATGTTCTTCAGACATTTGTTTCTACATCATATAGAATCATTTGAAATGTTTTTCATATGTAATTTGACTTGGGCCATATGTAAGGTTTGTTCTGGAAATACATTTGGACTTCTGTCGGTATGACAAAAGCAATTTCTTGGATGGGTGGTGTGCTCATTTACATAATACAGTTAAAGAAGATATCAAGAAATGAAAGAATCACCTCCTTCCCCAAATAAATTCAGATTTGAAATAGGACTAGCAGGCAGTCCCTGGTTGCTCAATTCATTCAGCCATTTGGCTATTACTATTTAACTTTTCTCCTTATCCCCAGCCTTCTCTGTCTACCTGCTCACTCTCAGTTGATAATTTTGCTTCTTATGTCACTGAGAAAATAGAAGAAATGAAAAAGGATCACTTTCTTCTTTCTATTACCAAACCCACCAACCTACTCTCACTCTGCCTTCTCTGCTCACTGAGGACGGACCACCTTTATGCTCCTCCAAAGCCAGTGTCTCCATCCGTGTAAAGTCTCACTCATCCATTTTCATCTACTTAAGAATCTGTTTTGCACATCCCTCTCCTCCTTTAATCAGCATCATTGTTTCCCACTGGATGGAAGAACTCTTATGAGATCACAAACACACTATCATGTCTCCTTGATGATTACATTTCTGGAGTCCCATTTGGGGCAGAACTCCTCGGGAAAAAATGACTCTATAGACTGGCTGTCTCCTGCCGGTCTTCTCTCATCCTCTCCCAACACACACCACTGCAACTGCTTTTGTCAGCTGTCAATTACCTTCTATTATCAGACCAGATGTTCACAGTTTACTCCAACTGACATGCATTTCTTCTTCTTTTTTTTTTTTTTGGCTGTGCTGGGTCTTCATTGCTGTTTAGGCTTTTCTCTAGTTGCGTTGAGCAGGGGCTGCTCTCTAGTTGCCGTGCACAGCCTTCTCATTATGGAGGCTTCTCCTGTTGCAGCTCTTGGGCTCTAGAGCACAGGTCAGTAGTTGTGGCACAAAGGCTTAGCTGCTCTGATCATGGGGGATCTAGTTCCTGGACCAGGGATCGAACTCATGTCTCCTGAATCAGCAGGCAGATTCTTAACCACTGGTCCGCAGCGAAGTCCTCAGATGAATTTCTTCACTGTCTTCTTGACTTCTTTTGCCTAACCAGCAGCTTCTTAGCATTGTTTACACATCCTCCTCAACACTGCTTGTTCTTTAAATGCCAGGGACTCTAGGACTTCCCTGGTAGTCCAGTTAAGTGGGGTCCAGTTGTGGTCTCCCCACAAGCCACAGCTACTGAACCCACGTGCTGCAACTGAAGTCTACATGCTTAAAGGTTATGCTCTGCAACAAATCACTGCAATGAGAAGCCTGCACACCACAATGAAGAGTAGCCCCCACTTGCTGCAACTAGAGAAAGCCTGTGCATAGCAACGAAGACCCAGTGCAACCAAAGACAATAAATAAATTTAGAAAAAAATTAAGATAAAAAAGTGACCTTTCCCGTCCTCTCCCTTTCTCTCTTCTCTTTGCTTCACTTTGTTTCTCCTCACTTCTCTTCATTCACATCAACTCCATCAGTCATGGCCTTACATACCACCTATGACTTCCATATTTAAATTTCCAAGCCTCTTGCCTGAACTTTAGCTTTATTTATCCAGCCTCCTATGTGATACCACTCTGATGTCTAATAAACATCTCCAGTTTCTCCTATCTGGACTCAACTGGATACTTTCTATGAGATTTGCTCCTTCCCCTGTTCCTTGTCTCAGTCCCATTCCTCCAGTTACTCAGATCAAGTTTTCTCTTTCTTCTGTACCCTTCATCTGATCCATAAAGAAAATTCTACCATCTGCACTTTCAAATCAATCCCAAATTCACCCATTTCTCACCCCTAACTGCTATCACTCGACCCAAACCACACTCTTCTCTCACCAGACGATGGGAATGTCTCCTGCCTCATCCCCTTGCTTCTGCTGTGGTTGCCTACACTCTACTAAACCGATCCTTTTTAAAACATAATCAAATTCTGTTACTTGCCTACTCAAAACCCATTTGACTGCCCATCACTCTTAGAATAAAATCCGAAGTCCTACTGACTTTCAAGGTGCTAGATAGCCTTGCTTCATCTTCTATCTTTCTTTTCCTGACTTAGTTCTCTTTAACCCAGTGGGTCTTCTCCATTTCCCAGATTTAACACTGACTATCCTACAATGTAGAACTTCCCCCCTTCCACTGCCTGGTTTCTTCCTTCACTTAATTTAGGCCTCTGTTCAAGTATCACCTTTTCAGTGACACTTTCTCTGATCACCTTTAGTAAGCAAAATAATAGCCCTCAAGATGTCTACATGTTTTTGCCTTTTTTTTTTTTTTTTTTTTAAATTTGGCTGCTCTAAGTCCTAGCTGTGACATGCAGGATCTTTTAGTTGAAACATGTGAACTCTTAGTTACAACATATGGGATCCAACTCTCCTGAGGGATAGAATCCAGGGTCCTTGAATTGGGAGTGCAGAGTCTCAGTCACTGGACCACCAGGGATGTTCAGATGTCTGTATCTTAATACACCGAACCTGAGACTATGTTAGGCTGCACAACAAAAGACAATTAAGTTTGTGGATGGAATTAAGGTTGCTAACCAGTTGACTTAAAATAGGGAGATGATCCTGGATTATCTGCAGGGTCCAAAGTAATAACAAAGATATTTTAAGGTGAAAGAAGGAGGTAGAAAAAAAGAACCAGAGGCAGAGCAGTTTAAGAAGGACTCAAGCTGACAGTGCTGGCTTTGAAAATGGAAGAGGGCCATGAACCAAGATATGTGAGCAGCTTCTGGAAGCTGAAGAAAGCAAGAAAACAGATCCTCCCCCAGAGCTTCCAGAAGGAGCACAGCTCTGCCAGCACCTTGATTTTAGCCCAGTGAGACCTAATATTATAGACTTGGCCTCCAGAACTGTGTGATAATCAACTTGTGTTGTTCAAAGCCACAAAGTACGTGGTAAGTTGTTACAGCAGCAACAGGAAAATAATACCCCAGTGAATCAGAAAAAAGTACATGTGTGTGTATACACACACACACAACACACACACACACACACACCACTCTCTGTTCCCTTTGGCCTTACCATACTTTTTGTCAACTTGTCACTGGCTATTCATTGTAAATTCCATAACAGTAAGTTCATGGCCATACAAGCAGGGTCAAGGACCACAACTGCTTATAGAAGGTTCTTAACATTTCTCTTGTTGCTGAAATTTGGTTTTACTGCTAAATCTAAGTTTACTGGCTTCCCTGGTGGTTCAGCCTGCCAATGCAGGAGACTCAGGTTTGATTCCTAGGTTGGGAAGTTTCCGTGCAGAAGAAAATGGCAACCCACTCCAATATTCTTGCCTGGGAAATCCCATGGACAGAGGGGCCTGACAGGCTACAGTCTATGTGCTGCTAAGTCACTTCAGTCATGTTCGACTCTTTGAGACCCCATAGACGGCAGCCCACCAGCCTCCTCAATCTCTGGGATTCTCCAGGCAAGAACACTGGAGTGGGCTGCCATTTTCTTCATGGACTACAGTCCATGTAGTCAGTCACAAAACAGTTGGACACGACTTAGCAATTAAAATGACAACAAATCCAACCTTTAATTTCAACTCTGCTGTTTATTAAGAGAACATAGTTGACCCTTGGGCAACTCTGGGGATTGGTCTTGGGACCCACCATGGATACCAAAACCTCAGATGTTCTCCTTTCCAGATGCCCTTATGGAGGCAGATAGTCTGCTTGCCATAATGAGGTTCTGCATGTGCAGACGCAACCATCTGAGGCCTGTAATAATGTGTGTTAGGTGCTCAGTCATGTTTGACTCTTTGCGATACCATGGATTGTAACTCACCAGGCTCCTCTGTCCAGGGAATTCTCCAGGCCAGAATACTGGAGTGAGTAGCCATTCCCTTTTCCAGGGGATCTTCCCGACTCAGGGATCAAACACAGGTCTCCCGCATTGCAGGGAGATTCTTTACCATCTGAGCCACCAGGGAAGCCTCGTAATAATGTGATATTTACTGAAAAAAAAGTCCTCCTAAGTGGATGTGTTGTTCAGTCACTAAGCGTGTCCTAAGTGGATTGGCATAGACCGAATCTCTGTTGTTCAAGGGTCAACTGCATTGTATAAGTACAAATGAATTAAAGTAAACCAAAGGGTGCTTTGAGAGAAAAATACATTCTGATTTAATATGTCACCCAAAGAGCCTGACTTAAAGGATGAAGGGTATTCAGTCTCCCTAGTCAGTATCAGTGCCAGAGACCGGACACCAGGTGGAACAAGTTGAGAATTTATTGTCTATGCATTTTACCCATTATCTTTGCATCTATTGACAGGAACACCTTTGTTTCTTTGCCATGTGTCTTGTCTGCTCCTTACCACAAATGTAAGGATTAGAACTGTAGCCCCAAAGAACTATTTTATTTCAGAGCCTCCAAAAAATACGTCCTACAGAGTATGTCCATTAGAAATAGAATATTAGGATTTCCCTGGTGGTTCAGTGCTTAAGACCCTATGCTTCCACTGCAGGGGGCATGGGTTTCATCGCTGGTTGGGGAAGTTCTGCAGGCTGCAAGGTGCAGCCAACAAAAAAAAGAGAAAAAAAATCAACTTTAGGGAGTTCTCTGGCAATCCAGTAGGTTCAATCC
Organism: Aepyceros melampus; assembly: GCA_006408695.1. Classification (NCBI taxonomy): domain Eukaryota; kingdom Metazoa; phylum Chordata; class Mammalia; order Artiodactyla; family Bovidae; genus Aepyceros; species Aepyceros melampus. Next base: position 279,547 of record SJXQ01001034.1, read on the forward strand.
CTGGTCAGGGAACTAAGATACTGCCAGCAGCAAGCCAAAAAAAAAAAAAAAAAAAAGTAGAAGAAAACTGTTTTAATATCATTTGCAAAGATTAAATTCTATAGCATTTCTAGTATTCTTTTAAAAATCGTGTTTAAACAACTTTGACAGGTGTGCATAAACACACCAGTCTAACACAAAGATAATCACACATTCAAATAATTAGATATTCAAATAAGATGGCATGGCCAACTTCCTGGTAGTCTGGCCACCAAACACGAGGAGAAGCAGTTAATGTCAATTCCACGTGGAAGCTTTAACAGACGAGGTGCAATTTGCCATAAGTCTTCCCAGTTAGAGTGACCTTGAAAGTACGTGTCAATCAGGAATCTCCATCAGCCCAGGTCTTTGGGTCACTTGTATAAGCAGAGGCTCCTCTCCAGCTCATATTAACCAGACAGGTAAACAAGCAATAAACCTTGGCTGATTTATGCCAAGAGATCCGGAGTTATTTGATAGTAGAGTAATCCCTGGGCATTCTTTGGCTTAAGAGATGTGAGGAGAAATAATGACTGTCAAAAAAATATTCTACCCTACAAATCCAATGGGTTTCTTTAGTTCACAAATTCTCAGTGCCTTTTCTAGGAGAATACATATTGTGAGGCACAAAGATGTGCTGGTTAATTTTATGTGTCAACCTCACTGGATCATGAGGTGTCTGGGTACTTGACTAAACCTTATTTCTGGATGTGTCTGTGAGGGTGTTTCCGGAAGACTCAGGAAGACAGTTTGCCCCCTGCTAATAGCTCTCTTTATTCTAAAAGTCTCGGGACTTCTCTGGTGGTCCAGAAGTTAAGACTTCATGTTCCCAATGCAGGGAGCCCAGGTTCAATCCCTGGTCAGGGAACTAGACCCCACATACTGCAGTTAAAAGTTTGCATGCCTCAACTAAGACCCCACATGCCACAACTAAGACTCAGTATGGCCAAATAAATAAATAAATAAAAGTCTCTAGAAACTGTCAGACCACCCAGCTTATGTTTCTATTGATGTAGAATCTAGAACAGAAACAGGTGATAAGTAGCATCTTCTTATTTTTACACACACAATTGGCATTGAAAATATCCTTGATCGTCAGTATTTTGAAACATAAGCAGTTATGCGTAAATAAGTACATTTATAAACTACTCTACCATGTATACCCAAAACAAAAGAGGAAACCATTAAGACTGCTTTCAGTCAACACAAAACCTGAGTCGTGGTCTCCCACTGTTAATCTTCATAATACTTCAGTGAACTCAATAATTTCATTTAGAAATCTTTGCATGTTTTATTATTATTTTTCCTTATCATAAATGAATATCTGCTCATGGTTTTTAAAAATAAGTAATAAATACACTAGGAAAAGAAAGGAACAGTTTTAATTATATCTCCCAATAGCCTCTCATTGCCCTCCTACTCTTGTGCTCTTCCACAGGCTGTAACACAATTTTGAAATTTTTTTCACTTAACATTTAAACAAAAGCATTTCCCATTTTAATCTTGATTCTCAGTAGGCTTCATTTTTAAGGTTCTATAATACCCAATTGTGTGATTTATAGCATCATTTATGGGATATACATCCACATTTAGGATGTTTGAAAATGTTATTTTTTAGTGTTATGCCCCCTTTTTTTTTTTAGGATATTAGGATTTGCAGCAACTTTAGAATTAATTTCTGAAACACATATTCCATCAGGAATTGTAGGAAGAGAGAAGCCAGAAAAATACCAGAAAATCATTGCTGGAAAATAAATGTTCTGGGTGGTTTCGAGAGAGGAACCAGGACACAGGCTCAGAGTGAGTAGGGACTTGGGTGTATGTAATATATGCTTGAGAGGTAAGGTTTGCCATGAGGTACTGTGGAAGCCACATAGCAAGAGGCAGGGGTGGATTGTGACAGAGAAATGTGGGCAAATCATGGGGAATGGCAATAGACTAGAAATGGGGCCATAACTTGGGCAGGCTGGACGCAGAGTTAGCTCTGACCTGCTCCACCTGGAGTGAGATGATGTGAGTAACGTGGACTGTGTAGGGCTCTCAAAGAAACCTATTCCTGTTGCAACGGTGTGTGTCCTTTTCTCTCATTTCAACCTGTCCTGAAATCAAGGCTGATTGATATAGAGAATTTTGCAATATCACACCCAGATCTGTGTCCATATGTCAAACACCAGAGCTTAAAAATAAAATTGATGTAATGCGAATAAGTTAATGCCCTGCAGTGCAGTTACATGAATTTTGGTCACTACAATAATGCATCTGAAGTGAGAGCTCCTTAGTTCAGTGATGATCAATAGGAGACCCCACGCCTGAATTTCAGCAACAGCATGAGAATTACCAAACATGATGCTTCATTGCAAAGATTTATTCTGATTCAGCATGTTTCCATTCACATGGGTGTGTTGCCACACACATTCTGGTCATAGTATTCTTTATTTAAAGGATGGTAAAGAGGGTCCTACATAAGAGCTGACATACTGTTTTCCCCTGTTTGGGGGCAGTAAGGTGACTTACTTAGCCTTTCAAGGATGTGTCCTTATACTTTCAGCTATCATCACATCAGACCTTCTGGTAGTCTAACAGTTTAAACTCACACGATCATAGCAATGGCCATACAACCAGCTTTAATATCATATCAAATATATAACTCTCTAGCATGCTCCATAATGTTTTCTTTCTCTTTTTGTGGTTTTATGTACATGCAGTAAATTCATTCTTAGAGATGTACAGTTCAATGACTTTTTTCTTTTAACAATCTTGTTTCTTTGTATTCATTTATTTATTTTTGGTTGCACTGGGTCTTCATTGCTATATGTGGGCTTTCTCCAGTTGTCTCCAGCAAGGACTACTCTTCGTTGTAAGGGCTTCTCAATGTGGTGGCTCCTCTTCTTGCAGCACACAGGCTCTGGAGTGCAGACTTGGCACACAGGCTTAGCTTCCCTGAGGCATGTGGGATCTCCCCAGACCAGGATTAACCCATGCCCTCTGCATTGGCAGATGGATTCTTAACCACTGGGCCACCAGCAAAGTTCCCAGTTCAACAACTTTTGATACATACATATAGTTATGGACCACCATCACAATCAAGACATAGGAAGTTCCATTAGCTCCCCAAGTTCCGTCAATCTTCCCCTTTGGAGACCACCCCTCCTCTCGCTTCTAATACCTGGCAACCGTTTCCATGTGTGCATGCTCACTCAGCTGTGTCTGAGTCTTCAACGCTATGGACTATAGCCTTCCAGGCTTCTCGTTCCTGGGATTCTCCAGGCAAGAACTGGAGTGGGTTGCCATATCCTCATCCAAGGAACTCTCCTGACACAGGGATCAAACCCATGACTCCCGCATCTTGTGCACTGTAGGTGGATGAGCCACCGGGGAAGCCCAACTATTTCTGCAAAGACTTGTTTTTGTAAGCTATGTTTTACTTTTACTAAAACAATTAAAAGGGTAAGTGATCACTTTCACCAGTATTTGTGGACCTAGAAGAGTTCTCAACTTGCAAACCTTTGGGTTCAAATCTCAGAGATCCAGGAGCTTTCTGCAGGGCTGGGGTTAAGCCCTGTTCCTTTTCAACTAGTTGCCTGGCTGAGGTCCCTAACAGAGCAACACCAGTGTTTAAAGTATTCGATGCCTATCTGTGCATCACAATTTGCTTATCTACCTCAAATCCCCATATAACTTAATCCAGAATCAAAATTACTTTTAATCTATTTCAGTGTTTCATTATACAGGTACACCTTGATTGATACACTAATATGTTTTCTGAAGATATATTTAAACTAAATTTTGAAAGTGAAATATTTTTAAAGGGAGCAGTTTTAATAAGATCTATAATTAGTCTTTTCTCCCTCTTTCTCAAAAATCCATGCTTGTGTTTCTGGATGGTGGCCTTCAGGGCACTGCTGAGCTCAGCTTGTCAGGAATGTTGGCAACTCTTTCCATCAACACAACTCACAGATATAATACTCTACACACAACAGGTAAAGTTTGAATGCTCACATCTCAACCCAGCTGGCTTCAATGTGCCAGTTTGTTTTTCTTGCTTTCAGAACAATTTCAAGACAATTTCCTACATTTCTCCCAGAATGCTACAGCTGCTGCACGGATTTTTCCTGCCAAGAGCCTGGAAGCCTCTTCCATCACACACACTTCTAGCTTCTTGAAAGAATTTTGCAGATTAAGCAACAGGCGCCTAATGCTCATTCTACTCAACTAGCCGTAGAGCAGATCTGTTTCCCATTTCTGGTTGGAGTTTCAAGGACTTCCTTTTTTCTAATTGCTTCCTCCGGGGCTGTGTACTGTAGGGACCACTGCCTCCTCCCGGCTCATATCAGGACTTGATAGCTATTGCATTTTGCCACATGAAAGTCTGAGTCAATTGGGAGAAGCTGAGGGGCGCTGGTTGCATCTGTCAGGCCAGCCCATCAGTTTGAGAGCCATCATGAATTGCTTCTAGAGTAAGTAAGCCTTCCCGCTTAATTACCCCTGATGACTCAGTAAGAGAAGTACTGGCAGAGTAAGCTTTCTGCCCTGAAGAGTGTGTGTGTGTGCATATATGTATGTGTATGTGTGTATACATATACAAATAGTAAAACACTAACTCTGGCAATTAGTAATTCTCAAAGGTGCAGGTTATCACTGAGCTTTCACCTTTTTTTTTTTTCCACTTTCAATTGAATTCACCAGAGTCCAGATTTCTGCTGTCTGAATTCTATCACATTTCTGTTATTTCCTCTGTCATTTACTGGAGGTAGCTGTGCCCTCCATTTGCCTCTGCTTTGATACTGAACAAAACTGATTTCTTTCTGAGGAAGTTAGAAAAGCAAGGCTTCTGTGACCAATATGTTTCCCAACCCTCACATGAGAAAAAGGGCACACCCAATACTATCAAAATACAACCCTGTACCCATCACAGCACCAGATGCTTTAAGCTGCTGCTTATTGTGGCTCCCTCGGCACAAAATAAAACAGACTCCTGCCTGCCCCCTCCAACAAAGGCTTCCGGTCTCCAAGCTACAACACAATTCCGACAAGAATCTGAGCTTCCTAGAGATTTGAAATATCCTAACCAAACTGTCTTCCATTTTAAGCTTTAAATGTATATATATAAGATGCTAAATTAAGGTCAGGCGAATTCTGGTAGTCTTTCTCAGATGACTCCCAAATCTCAATGGTGCCTCCCACTTCCTCTTGTTTCTTCTTTAAGTGGGTCTCTAATTGGGAGCGTTCCCAGCTGTATTACTAATGCTGTGCTGATGATCATTTATTAGCTCATGCTATTATCTTTCTCCTCAAAATGTTTCATTTGAGTATTTAAAACAATCAAATATTTGCGTTCTATGCTTTTGTTACCATTGTTGCAATTTGCCTTCTTATCACTGCAAAGATGGAGTATCTGTTTCATTCACCCCTCTTCTAGCTGGGGAGCTGTGATTCAGGGCTTTTTCTGTAATCCACACATGGGTTTGGAAAATGTAGGAAGTAGAAAAACAATGAACCTTGGAATAGATTTAGAAAGGAAAGGCATGAATTGGCAGATGCGATGTTTTACATTTAAGACGTGGGGCACAGTTTAGGACCAGAAAGGAAAGAAATCAATTTGGGGGTGGGGGAATTTTATTCTAGTGAAGTAAGGGGGAAAGACAGAAGGGAGAAGAGAGAAGGGGAATTTTGGAGCCACTTGATTTTGCACAGAGCAGGAAAATTATCTACTCTTTGCATTTTGCACCTCCCCCACCACCATATGCTTCCAGAAAGTTTCCTTTTTCCATACTTGAAAGGACCACAGATTTTAATAGTATTCATCCATTTGAAGTGTTAGGCAATTCCCAGCTTCCTCTGCTTTTGCATTTATGATGAGAAGTAATTTTTTTTTTAATCCCAGTTACAGGATAAAGTACAAATAAAATCAATGACTATTTAATGAAAAAAATGTCAAACTCAAAGGCAGGCTTTACAAAAAAACAGGCAGTTGACCTTAAATAAACTAAAGTTCAAGATCACAACCAGATTCAGGGACTAAATTATAGGCCAGTCTCCTCCAGTGTCTAGGCTGAGAGAGTTTAGTAGGTTACCACAGCGAATATTAATTTGTAGACACCCCAGGGGCCTGAACAAGTTGAAGCTACATCATTAAAAGGTCAAATTTACTCAGAATGTCTTGAATTCAGATGTAACAGTAAAAGCAGACTGGGTGGAAGACAGAGACAGTCAGGATTCTCTGTACAAAGGAATATTTGCAATGTGATATTCACTGATGCCTGACACATCATTCGCTATTAACGCGCATGTCAATTTGTGGGTGTCCAGCACTTGGAGCTACTACTTTGTCAAGCAGAGGAATTTTCTTCCTCTGGCGGGGAGCGGGTTGGTGCACGCTGGACGTGCACGCGCTGCTCATGGCCAGAGAGTAAGACCGGAGACAGTGGATGGGGACTCTGAGGGGACATATATTGCACAAGCCATCATTCCCACCCTGACAATGGCACCTCTATGACCTCTGGCTTCCATAATCCTGTACCCAAACCGTTTCACCTTTCAGATCTTCTCTGGAGATCACTTTAACTGGAACCTGTGAAGCTAACTTCGGGTGGGAAAGTGGGGGAAGCGGGAGGAAGATGAGCAGTGCCTCAGCTTCACAGGATCCGACCTTGAATTTGCAGCCTGTTAGGACCAGTCCTGCATCTACTGTTTACCATTGTGTGACCTTGGATGTATCTTTTAACACCTTTGATGTCTGCCTCCTTACTCATGAAACAGGATTTACATGGTTGTTTCATTGTATGGATTAGAAATAGTGTGGATAAGTGACGAGTACATAGTAGGTGATGAATAAATGCAGTGCATCTGGTAATGCTGACTGCAACACCCAAAGTCAGAATGCCTATTTCTGCCTTCTATCTTTGGTTCCAAGATCATATTCTGCCCACAAAACTGACACTCAGACTAGAAATAGCTCTATGGGATCCTGCTGTCCCTCCCTTTCACAGTTTTGCAGCAAATGGAATTCACTGGCAGTTCCACCGTCTTAGGGTTCATGGATAAAGTCACTGGTAGAAATGATGTGTAGTGTACAGGCTCCCACTCGGTAGCAAACCCCTGAGCCACAATCCTCTGATTCCTCTTCCCCTACCCATTCTCAGGCCATTCCCAGGAGCTAAGGTTCCTGGGCACACAGTACCCTCTGATGGCTAACACAAGGAACTTCCTTTTCTCCATCATTCTTAATCTTCGCTCTTGGAAACTCCCATAGGCTTTCACAGGTCACTGCTTTGCGCATTCCATCACAGACCATTCATTCCTTACTAATGTTGTTTGGCCTCCTCTGCCTTGCTATTTTTTTTTTTAATTTCTTGCCCAAATATTTCAGAAACACTTACCTACCTCCCTGTTTCTTTCCCTCACTTTGTTCCATTAACAAATTTTCAAATTGCAGCGATTGTGGTTGTGAATATAAGATAGTAGGATGCATGCATCTCTCAAGAAAAAAAAAAAAACTCCATCCATTTAGAAGTAAAATAAGACATAATGTAGAACCAACAACATTAATCTCAAAAGTCCTTTGAGATGTTCAGATTCTTCCTGAGAACCTGCCCAGAAAGTGCCATCTACCCCCTGTCTTTCTCCAAGGAACGCTGATCTTTTCTCAACATCCTTACTATTTTCCTATTGATTTAATTGCCAGAATCGTACTAGATTGTCCCGTATTCTTTCATTGCAAATACAATTCAGCTAGAGGGTTAAGTGCATTCCTGTGGGTTATTCTGGAAATCAAAGCACAATCTTTCAACATTCGTTTTCTATGGGAAACAGAATTCAAAGATCCAAACAGTTACTTTAGAATGAACTTTTGGTAAATGTTACCTACTGTCATGTAACATCAGAACTTTGGGGATGGGAGTGGTCAGTTTTTAAAAATTCCTACTCATGTCTGTATACTCTAGTTTTCATCTGTTCATCTGTGACATCTGGGATTAATATTTAGGTCTTCAGGTGTGACTTACCTGAACAGACATTGATTCTTCCTTTATCAAAGGAAAAATGTACTAACCAGATCCTGATTTGATATGTTGACATGTTATGGGAATATTCTAGAAGGTTATTAAATTCATGTCCATGACTATAGATTGATTCTGGTAAAAACACATCACATGTGTCCAAATGCTAATACTAAGTTTAAATTCAAATAATGCCAAAAATTTATGTTTTTATTTATTAAGGCTTACACTTAAAATACTTTAAAAATAAAATTTTTGATATGGATTAGTAAAATACCATTAATTTTATGCTTAATTTTTCTGATTCAGGAAAGTATTTAGAAGCATCTCAAGTCCTGATTCAACCACTAACTGAAAGATTTCTTTCACAAATTAATATCAAGTGGTTTAATTTTTCCAGTTTCTAATAGTTAAACTTTAAAGTAAAAGCTTATGAAAATTGGTATGAAATAACTGAATTATTTAATTAAATGGTAAAAGAGCTACTGCGACCATATATAGGCACATATGAAAAACATAATTTTAAAGTGCATTTATAAAATATCTCCTAATTTGGTCATATTTCAAGGTAATGCTTGCATAGGACTTTTCTCTGTGACATATTTCCACATTCTTAGAATAGAAATTATTTTCTCCTTTAAAATAAAAAATGCAAATCAGTTAAAGTAACAGGTAAATATCCATCCAACTTCATCAAAATTCTGTGAAAACTGGCATTCTACATAAATTCTAAATATATATTAATATAACAATAATGAAGAATGGTGTCATAAAATAGTTCCATGGTGCAAAAGGTATTTTAATTGATTGTTCATCAAAGAACATTGAGTTGACATGTTCACATTTTTCTGAAAAGAGATATTTGCTTTCCAATAACATATACCTTTTGAATTCATAAAGTTTTGGAGGTACAAATTAAAACATTCAGTGTTAATGTTTTTGAAAGCATTAAGTTTAGATTATTTTCTCAAGACCCAAGGAGAAAACACCAGAGGAAACATAACCAGCCTGAATTGTTTAAAATGTATTTTCCCTTTAATTAAATAAGAAACATCTGTCTAGGGATTTTGGAAATGAATGTAATCCATCCACACTCTGCCTGTACTAGTTTGCATCCAGTGTCCAATATTTTGAAAGAAAATGCTTTCTTTCTGTAAAGAATTAAATAGCAACATGGAGTGATGTCTGGGTCTGCAGCAGCTGACTCTTGCCTCCCGAGTTTGGGCACTGGAAATTCTAAGGGTATGTCTTTTTCCAGATTTGTTCTTGGGAAACAACCAAATTCTCTCCAGAATCAAGATTAGGGAGTAACATCTGTGTTCTCCAAACCATCCACTCACCCAGAACACCCTTATCTCAGAATAGTAAGGAAACTGAAGTGACCAGGATGCATTCAAATATCCAAGCTCAAAATACTGTTTCCTCTCTGGGGTGCACTTAACATCTTCCTCGCCTTCACTCGGGCTTTAAAAAGCTGATTTCTCTCCGGATCGGCACCACCCACAACACCGACCTATCAGACAGGCCAAATTCTACAAAAGAAAGTGGGGACTTGACTCTCAGAGGGCTCTGGCACTTTGAAACCAGAACCAACAGTTGAGAATGACAAATATCACTTACTGGGTTGTCAAATGGTATCTGCCTGCACTGCGCAGACCCCTCGGCGGGCCAAGGACAGTAGTAGACTGCTCCCCCTTCCACGATGTCTGGCTGGCTGGTGTTGGCTTTGGGCGCCCCCACCAAGACACTCGCCCTGAGAAGAGGTTGGACAAAATCACTCCTTGGAATCGGAAACGTACCTATGATGGAGACAGACTGTCAAACTAGATTTCCTCTTGGAAACCTACTGGCGTCTGAAACCTGGTTTGGAAGAGGGTGCAAATATTCCTAATTCTTCTCTAGGTGGAGCTATACATACAGTGAGTTGAGAGATTGAGGGGGTCCGGGGGGGAGGGTAGTGAGAATTAGCAAAGGACAGAGCCCAGCTGCTTATGGCAGACAGCACTTGAGCCCAGACGCTTAATTGTTAGAGGCTATGTGTAAACAGACCGTGTTGTGGTCCTTGTTTTAACTGGCCTGAGTCTGTTTGGTCCTGTGTTTCCCCTTTGTACGATGCTCCAGTCTTTGTCCCTGGAGCTCCCCAGGATTTTCGGATCCGAAGCAAATGACATGTCCCTGGTTCAAAGTTCCCAAGGACATCCAGCGTAGAAGGGGAGGGTAGAGGCTGGTGGCGGGGAACCGGACGGGACCCCAAGTGGGCGGCGGGATGGACGCTCGGGATCGCCTGCCAGCAGGCTGCGGGGACAGGCTGGGTCCCCCGGCAGAGGGGCAGGGACCCGCACCTGGGGCGACTTACGTGCGGGCGGCAGGTATGTGGAAGTCCACCGCGTAGCCGAAGTAGCTGCCTTCGGGTCCGCTGTACACCGTGAGCTTGTCCACGTCCAAGTTGAACGCCTGCGAGGCGGGGGACCACAGCATCCCCAGAGCGGCCGAGAAGCAGCAGAGGGGCGCGAGCGGCGGTGCCCGGCTGACCCGGGGACCGCGGCGGGGCCGGGCAGACATCGCCCTCCGCCCGGGTGGTGCTCACCGGGCAGTGCGAGCCGAGGACCCCGGCTGGGAAACGGCGGGCGTGGCGGCGGGCGGTCCGGGAGCCCCGGTCTCGGGTCGATGCGCGCGACGCGTCCGCGGTGACAGCCCCGGGCGCTCCTCCGCGTGTCCCCTGCGGTCTGCTGGCCGCCGGATCCCGCGGCTGGGGGCTGGCGGATGGGGATGCAGCCCTCCTCTGGCGGCGGGAGGGGGCCCCGGTGCGCTCGGGGCGCCTCCTAGTGGCCGGCCCGCGCACTGCGGGCTGGAGCCGGTAACTCACCGACAGTCCTCGCCCCCGCGGGCGGCCGGCGCCAGGCGCCTGTTTCAGTGGGTTGGCTTTCTACTGCAGTTGCATCTTAAGAACTATCTGAGCCCCCCGCTTGCCAATTCAAGCCATTGGCTTTGGAAGCAATCCCCCCCGCCCCAAAAGCCGCTCCGCCCGCCTCTGCTCAGGGTCGGGCGAGGGTTTGCTCTGGTTTCTCCCAAATGGAAGGATGTGAAAGCGTACCTCACCACGAGGGAAGAGGCCAGACAAAGCCGATATCTGGGCATTACCTCTGCAGCCTAAAGATCCGAATAAAAGTTTAAATCCAACAATCCTCTCCTCCCCCACCTCCACTTCCCTGCAGAGGTAACTAATAAAGCAATCCTGGAGATTTTATTTAGGTCTTTCTCAGAGACACGTGGAGCAGGTTACATGCCTTGGTCCTAAATTTCTGTGACCTTGTGTAATTGTGGTGAGGTCTAGCAAAATTGGGAATGCTGGAATTTACAGTTTACCCACAGCAGACGTAGGGGGTGTATGTTGGAATCTGGGAATCTGCAGGAGTTCAAACGTCAGTTCCAATCCATGGGTGTTATTGATCTCTTTCTGTGTCTTCTGCTTGGGAGAGGGAGTGAAAGACGAGTGGGGGGAAAGGCAAAGGAGAAGCGTGGTACCAGAAGCCTTTTCGTAACGTGCATTCTTCCAGGGAAACAATTAACCCGGAAAGAGAGCAATTAACCGTTAAACAGGATGCTGCTGGGTTTAAATGAAAATGAAGACTAGAGAGGAGAGAGGAGAATAGGGTCCACAGTATTTAATGAGATTCGTTGGTAATTTAAGCAGAAATTTGAATAGGAGGGAAGGCTTTGGACATTGTGGGCGGAGTGATTGAGGCAAAGTATTAAAGACACAGAGGCTGAGATGATAGGGTTGTGCAAGGGATTTGAATAAAAATGTGGGTTGGAGAGGAGTGGAAGGAAGGGATGGACATCCTAAGAAAGGATCTTAATAACAAGAACAATTATTGAGGCAAAGGTAGTGGGTTCTACAGGGATTCTGGAAGTTTAGTGGAGGATGTGTGTGTTGGGGCAGGAGGTCAATTGTCCGAAGGAAGAGAAAGCCAAGTGGCTGTTGCCCAAACGCCCAAAGTGATGAGGGCTCCGACATGATAAACAGATGGAAGGAAAATGAAGCCCACAATGTTAATTAACAGGAAAAGGGCCTGCAGACTGAGGGCAGAATGAAGGTGAAGGACAAGCCCAAGGTGAGTCTACAGGTATCAGTTTAGAAGAGGAGACTCACAGACAGTAGCAATGGGGCAAGGAGAACAGAATGGGAGGAATATACTGAGTTAGGTTCTGGACCTGTTGAATCTGTTACTAGTGTGGGATCCCAGGAAGCTGAGGCCATAAACTGTGATTCAGAGCAGTCATCTAGTCTAATGGACCAGATGTGGGCGTCCACCCACAGGAAATCTGTGCTCCCATTGAAAAGCTAGACTTTGCCTTACATCAGAACATGCTTGGTAGACTGATTTAAATTTTATATTTTCCTCTTTGCCTGTCTCATCCCTGTAAGAATGCTAAAAATTAATAAGCTATCAGAAGGTTACCTAGCAAATCATCACATCTGGATTATTTCCTAACTGAATAGTCCTTTCCCAGACAAGGACTTAAGAGTAGAGGATAGAAAACTTTTTTCTCAGTCCAAAAGTCCATTTGTGTTGGATACAAAGTCTGCTACTCTGGGTCAGGTTACTACTGGTAATAGACGTGATATTCCCTGGAGTAAATTTCAATGACTAATTCACATGCAATTTACACATGGGCAGAAAAAGACTGTGGGAGACAGTGAGGCTGGGAAATAGCCCCAACTCCATCATTTCTTGTGACTTCATGGTGAAATTTGCAAATTCATCATATTGCAGGCAAGATTTAGGTTGAAGCAAAGGTACTGGAACACCTTAATGGAAGAATGGAACACCTGAATAGGTAGAAAGTAACAGTATAATCTTAGACATGCACTTGGTCTACATACCAGCTTACTGGACAGAAGTTAAGTTCAATTGCTCAGTTGTATCTGACTCTGTGACCCCATGGACTATAGCACACCAGGCTTCCCTGTCTATCACCAACCCCCTGAGCTTACTCAAGTTCATGTCCACTGAGTCGGTGATGCCATCCAACCATCTCATCCTCTGTCATCCCCTATTCCTCCTGCCTTCAATCTTTCCCAGCATTAGGGTCTTTTCCAATGGGTCACTTTTTCACATCAGATGGCCAAAGTACTGGAGCTTCAGCATCAGTCCTTCCAATGAATATTCAGGACTGATTTCCTTTAGGATTGACTGGTTGGATCTCCTTGCAGCCCAAGGGACTCTCAAGAGTCTTCTCCAATATCACCTTTAAAAAGCCTCAATTTGTATAAATCAGCATATGACCAGGGTATCCCCTTTTGTTACTCTCTTGATTTTTGATATTTCCAGCATGTTCCTGATTGTTTAATTCAAGATATGGGTAGGTCAGGGAAGATAATTCTACTTATTGCCTCATCAGTTTAGTCACTCAGTCATATCCGACTCTTTGCAACTCCATTGATGGCAGCACACCAGGCTTCCTTGTACACCACCAACTCCCAGAGCTTACTCAAACAATCGGTAATGCCATCCAAACATCTCATCCTCTGTCTCCCCCATCTCCTCCTACCTTCAATCTTTCCCAGCATTAGGGTCTTTCCAATGAGTCAGTTCTTTTGCATCAGGTGGCCAAAGTATTGGAGTTTCAGCTTCAGCATCAGTCCTTCCAATGAATATTTAGGATTGATTTCCTTTAGGATTGACTGGTTGGATTTCCTTGCAGTCAAGAGACTCTCAAGAGTCTTCTCCAACACCACAGCTCAAAATCATCAGTTCTTCTGTGCTCAGCTTTCTTTATAGTCCAACACTCATATCTGTACATGACTACTGGAAAAACCATAGCTTTGACTAGATGGACCTTGTTGGCAGAGTAATATCTCTGCTCTTTAATATGCTGTCTAGGTTAGTCATAGCTTTTCTTCCAAGGAGCAAGCATCTTTTAATTTCATGGCTGCAGTCACCATCTGCAGTGATTTTGGAGCCCCCCAAAATAAAGTCTGTCACTGTTTCTATTGTTTCCCCATCTATTTGCCATGAAGTGATCCATACATGACTACTGGAAAAACCATAGCTTTGACTAGATGGACCTTTGTTGGCAGAGTAATATCTCTGCTTTTTAATATGCTGTCTAGGTTTGTCATAGCCTTTCTTCGAAGAAGCAAGTGTCTTTTAATTTCATGGCTGCAGTCACCATCTATTGTGATTTTGGAGCCCAAGAAAATAGTCTGTCACTGTTTCCGTTTGGTATTCAAAGAGTGAAGGAAAAGCTCTTTGACCTCCCCTGGGAGATCAAAAACCTGGGAGAAGAGTGAAATCTCACAAGAAGCTGGGGAAAAAAAACCCTGTAATAATTACAGGGACAGAATAGGTCTGAATCGGGGTCTTGTACATTTCACTATGACACATGGGAACCACGCCAATCAGTAAAACCTGGGATACTGTCAGAGAAACACATGGACAATGACAGGTCTTACGCTGAATGAGAAGTTTGACATTTTAAAGGTCTTCTCGCACTGATTTATTTGTCAGAAAAGCAAGTCTGGTAACTGTTTATCATGCATGTGAGTGCGTGTGTATGTTTAATGCTGAGAAAGGTATGCATAGTTGTTTCCCTAAACAGAAAAGAAAAGAACCCAAAGGTCAAAGATGGAACAGATTTGGCCCAAACTTTCCAAAAATAAATAAGTAAAGAGTACCACAGGAAGAAAAAATACGCTTTCTGGGTTGTAGCCATGTACAAAATGTTTAAAATAGAGATGCTGTAACATTTAACCATTAGTGCATACTTCTTAACAGAAGATCAAATATATTTGTTACTTAATAACCAATTACCATTCCCCACTATGTTTAAATCTATTTCCTTATATGATCAAATGTGATCCTTACTGATTGGTGTGGTTCCCATGTGATCCTGGGACTTCCTTGGTGGTCCAGTGGTTTAAGTCGTGATGCTTCCACTGCAGAGGGCATGGGCTCCGTTCCTGGTTGGGGAACCTTATGCTGTGTGGCATGACTAAAGAAATAGCAACGCCCCCCCCCCCC